>JALIZH010024563.1:0-32009 GCA_030522465.1 Rhipicephalus appendiculatus
AAAGGAGTGTCTGTGCGCGTAAGATTGGCCGTTTCAAGCTATCCTAGGATTAGCATTCCTACTGCAAGTGTAGTTTCGAAGGGTAAATTACGCTTAATTCTTCATTTTGGCAATTGGTAAAGTGCCCACTACGCTTCCTTAAGGTGGCATGCGCACCTGCACAGCGGCACACTTTGTGATGGTTAGGCAGCTTTAAGTCACCAAATCGTTGCGCACTCCACATGTTTTGACAGCTGGTGAGGAATCTACGATTCAGCTACGCAGTATTATATGCGTTAAGGAGACTCCTTCCATTACATGAATGTCTTGTGTGCACAGAAATTTTTGTGCTCTTACTTGCCGAATCTCCATTATGATGATGAGGCACGCAGTCGTGTGATATTGTGGAACTGTTTTCAGAACCTGTCATTCTTCCATTTTAAACTGACGGTAAGTGTCATTGTGTTCCTGTATTTCGCCCCCCATTCGAACGAGGCCGCTGTGGGACGAAATTCCTTTGCGGTAAGCATCGCGACACAATACAAGTTTTTATCAAGGCCCATAGATTCATTAGTTCACTTGTCACGTACTATGTTTGTTACGAAATGGTTATGGCTGTTACAGCGAAAGCTGCTGTGAGATCACTACAACGGCCGTTTTTGGCACCGTAGTTGTCCGCCGCCGCAGCCATCGCCACCACCGCCGCCACCGCCCATGTCGGTAGCGCTATCACACGAAAAAAAAAAAACGAAAGAGATAAAAAAATGCTCCGAAGAGAATGGAATTCGAACCCGGGCCCTCCGCGTGGCAGACCAGTATTCCACCAAAGAGGCACGCCGGTCCTTGGAATTCCTTTGCAAACAGAGCCTATGCAGGTTTTATGTCGGGGACGGAATAACGTTAACACGTGTAAAGAGTGTTTTAGAAGTGTAAAATAACAACCAGGCATGAAACAATGTGAACTGGGTAATGAATACTTCCAACCCATCACAAAAGGCTCAGCCACAATTCTGAGCTACAGCATCAACAAAGTGCACATAATGTCTTAGAGGTGCGCGGCAGATACCAGGCTTCTCCAAAGAACGAATAATGGCGTAGTGGGTACTCCCGTTACTTCACAAAAATTTCGATGATTTGTGGCGCAGTGGGTGCCATGCAAGTGTACCTGTAGTAGTTGCCCCAAGAGTGTTTAAAAAAGGCCTTACAAAGGCTGCCCTTCCAGCTTTCGCTGTGACTGTGCTGCGCGTTCCGCGCAGGCTTGGCGCCTCTTTTCAGAACTTCTCGGTAACTCACTGTAAATAATGATAATTCTAAATATTGCTCTGGAAAATAAAGACCGACCTTAATATTTCAAGAGCAACATTCACACTGAGTTTCATTGTTGAAATGATGGCGTGAAGGGGCCTGTTTTTTTTTCTTTTATTACAATAGTATCTGTCATTTCCAAAAGAATAATTAGAGCGCAAACACACGGCATTCTTTTGGAAATGATCTACCAACAAGTCCAACAACAAGTTCTTTTACAGGTATCTGTCTTACTAACTTATTTTGTTGTTATTCTCCTAGCCGTTGACAAAATTCTCGCCAGGGCAAAAACATATCATGGCATTATGGGACGTAGATATGCAACATATTACTTGCTGTCGAAGTGCATCGGCCATTGCTGCTCATCGACACCCTCTGTATAACACGTAGTGAAGCGCCATTACCTACTTCTTGTTGCTATTGTAGAACACTAAAACATTGCTGTTACCAATAATAGGACGTCAAAACTACCTTTAGAGTAGCGTTTACAACGCAACAGGGTATCCACCTTCAGCATGAAAGTACTTATGATCATTGTTCTGGGAATGCTGTTAATTTAGCAATATATTTTTCTTCACATTGAAAGCAGTAACTCTTATCCTGCACATAACATAGGCATACATTAATGGGACATTATTCGTTGACAATATATTAGAGTAATGTAAGTATATGTGGAACAAATTATGGAAAAGGGCTAAAGGTATGGCGTGAAATGTTTACCTGTTTGATATCCGGAGTGCAGCGCTTACTCATTCCACATGTGAATAAACCGTTCACCAATGCTATCGAAGTGAAAATCAGGACGATTTTACAAAGCGGCTCATGAACCATGTTTTTTTGTCAGCAAGTGTGTTTGAGCACGTAGGCAGACGTCAAGCTCTGCATGTATGGCAGCTTCTTCTGAGAAAGAATTACCCACATCAGAATCAAATACAATACACCCTTACAACTGTACACAAAAGCTTTGCAGGTGCGCAACGCGAAATGGCGTTTTGATTGTCAGGGCAATAAATGTTTCTGTTCCTTTTTGCTCCCACCAACCTCTTGCCTCGTGTTCATTTCGTAGAAGTCTCAAGCGTGTTTTTGTCTACATTCTATTTCTGTACGGTATTTACCGCTGCTATACGCCGCACAGTTAAACAATGTAACGGGTTTCAGCTGTTCTGTAGTCCCCAAAACTACTTTTTAGATGAACTGTGATGTTTTCTCTATTAACTTAATTTCCACACGTCAATGACGTTTGACTCCGCGAACGCGGAATACGGCCACGTGTACGGGTGTTATCCTCTTACACTCCTCCATTTACAAACCAGAAAGTGCCTCGTTCCTTGAAGATGGTGGCATGTGTCACGTACTGAGCGGTCATGATAATCGTGCGGTTTCGGCACGGGAAAGCACAAAAATGACTGAATTAATATAGTGCAGTAGAAAGAACGTGGGAACTGCAGGCTGGTATAATTTGTTGTTCCTAATCCATGTAATGTGACCCGCGAAAATCTTCTGAACATTGCACTCGATAAATATGTCACTTCGAAAATAAGTGTTCTTGACCAGTCACATAGTGACAATGCTTTATGGCCGTCGTGGCTAACGCTTACCTCTCTTTTACGATACTTCCGTATGATTGCTAGTATCTGGCACCACGAAATAAACATACGTAAACAAGCTTCACTGATGATTTTACAGTTTAATGGCATCACTAGAGGAAGAATACATGGGAATCGATTTGTCATCAAGGTGCACCGCACCCTCAGCATGTGTAGTATTATCGCTATTTTGGTAGCGTGTTTCCATGCTCAGAATTCTAAAATTATCTTTGACTGGTCTCGGCTCCGGCGGATTGTACAATCACAGAGCGTACACCATTTACTAGAATTATCTGGGAATTGGTTCACCGCACGCGAAAAAAGCATGTCTTGACAACTCGATGGCACAGAGTAGGCTCTCTTTTTTTGAAAAAATTAGCATTATATTCGCTGCTTGTGCTCCCGACCTCGTTATAATATTGCGGCATGTAAGCCTTGAGGCGACATCGAAAGAAGAGACAGTTAGGTACAACATCCCAGAAGGCGAGGGGAACGAGCATACGGAAGAAAGGCGCGTGGAAGCAGCCTAAGAATGTCACATTCACGCGATTGCGCTGCGACGTGCTGTCGCTATAGTAATTTTACATCGTGCCAGTGTAGTTCAACCGTGTAACTTAACGATCGGACAGAAGTTCAACGCAAGATGGAACCTTTAGGACGTTTTCAAGAATTGGTCACCTGTGTAATCTTAGGACCAATTTTATCAAATAATGATGTGCGCATCTTGAAGATAATCCTGCGAATGAAGAAAATTGATCTCTTGGTCACTTGAACAGCGGAAGTGGCCACTTAATTCAGTTACTCCATGTCCTGATAAACGTAAATTGGCCCAGTCACAAAAATCGGGGTTAAAGCCGACTATTCAGCAGAGTGTTTCATTATTGGCGGGCACTAACCCTCCTTCACGTTCCTTATATCGGAATCATCGAGGATCGGCTTGATTACCGAAGCAGCGAATCACGTGACAAATAAATGTATTCTTTGTTTTACTCGATGTACTTCTACGCATCACTTTAGGGAGAGAGGTGCAAAATTTAAGCAGAAACGAACAGGATGCAGTTAGCTGAACGCAGCAATACTACACAGCGGCAATGTAAAAATTACGAAAAGAACTTCGTAGAAATGTTTGGCAGAGCAGTATGCAGTCAAAACTCGCATAACAAAGCCTGATATTACGGGGCGCTTGTTAGACTTCCCAGCAAACACCCGTGAGGTTCATTGTTATAATCAACCCGAATTCATAAACTAGCATAGACGGCATTTTTAGCGCAACCGTAGAAAAGAAAGGTGTACTAAGAAGAGAAGAGAAGAACACAGTGCACAGGGCGAGCGCTAAACATCAACTGATTCTACTTCTGTAAAATACCACGAAAAAGACCCCCGCGCATGCGTGTCGCCGGTGCGTCACTAATCAATCATCGCATCAAACAATCTATACTCGCTATTGTACAAACATCTCGAAGTGTCACTAATGCATTCCGTGCCTTTGCTCTTAATATGGTATGCTTCCTGTAGCTCTCTCCCTAAGGTATCCGCGCTTCTACCCAGGATCTTAATCTCGTGGGGTAGAGGCGCGGCTACCTTAGGGAGAGAGCTACTGGAAGCATACCATATTTAGGGAGCAAACTCTGCGCCTATTTTCATTTGGTAATCTTTTTGTCGAATAAATTTCAAGTGGGCATGTAGTACTTAAATTAACAGCGCAAAGAACGGACACCACACAAAGGAAACACACAGGACAAGCGCTGTAGGTACGCATGTAGGTACGCTATCTTACAGAGTGCTCGTTATTTTTTGTTTTAGTTTTGAAATATTTATTTCAATTTCTTCGGTTTATATGCTATTTTTACTTCATACTTTTATCATATGATATGATGAACTTTATTTAGTTCCTGAAGGTCAGGCGCCACCCACGTCCGATCGGTTAGGTTTAACCTTACCGCCGAGTCGTGTGCCTGTACTTGATCGAAAAGAATTGCACTGTGAAGGACTCGTCACAACAAGTCTCATTACGTGTCACAGTCTGTGAAAACTACAGGGCACTGCCGAAGCATATGTTCCAGAGTAGTGATGTCTTTAGACTTCTCGCATTTGAATTGTACCTCTCTTTCTGGATATAGCTTGCTAATAAAGATTGATTCGGAAAAATTCTTTATACCTAATTATTTTTGGTTTAGTATTTTTGCGACGCGAATATCACTTACACGTAATGCTTTGTCTGCATTTGTGAATTAATATTCGTTATTTTCAATATTTCTCATTTTTATGATCTTTGTTTATTTCATATCTTTTTAATTTTCTGTTTAAATGCATCCAGCCGGTCTCGAAAAATGATCATTTATTTTTTTCTTTTGTGGTTTTGCAAGGCGAACTGGAGTGGCAAATAACGTTCTGTTTTCATTTGTGAATTATTATTCCGTATTTTCATTTTTTCTTTCACTGTCATGATTCTTGTTAGTTTACATGTTTTCAATGTTCTGTTTAGATGCATCCAGTCGCTCTTGGAAAATAAAAGAAGGGTGCCGCGTGGCTCGAGGTGCACGAGCCACGGATGCTTCGCTGTGCTGGTTCGCTGGTTGCAGTGATGGACAACGAGGGACAACGTTCACCACTGGAACAAGTCCCTTAAAGCTGCGGCCTCAGATTTAAAATTGCCCAGCTTCGCAAACAATTGTACTTCCCGGAGGTGGAAGACATGCTTATTTGGAGAAGTGTGATTTCTGAATTTTGCTAAAAGCTTAGCAGCTGCTCAAGCGCGTTTTAAGTTGGTGTATCATACAATACTTTTGGATAAAAGGTACGGACCACTTTACATAGGCAAATATTTTAAATATTTCCCACTTCGGAATGCATTTAGAGCACACTGTGCTTTCATCAGTTCGTCGACAGTGCAACACAAGAGCCATTACTACAGGGGAAGATACAGACCGCGCACTGCAGCGAAGCAATTCATATACGTAATAAGATCAAAGCGACCAGCAGTTCAGTTTGTGATCCCTTTGTCACCGGAGCAGCACGATCACCAAGAGCAACTGTGGGGATCCCCACTGACCACCATTGCGGTGATCAGATATGGACTGTTCGCAATACAGCGGCGTTATAGACGTCACAACGTTGGGCTTTTCGTCAAAAGGTCGCACTTGAGCAAAATTCTACAAAAAAAAAAAATGACGCCATATCCACAAAGTGAATGATGATGAGTGGGCGAAGCTCGATCGTTTTCATCCATGGCAGAAAGAGAATGTGTGGTCTGGAACGCGCTTATACTTCATGGTCATAAGCGTCATCGTCATCGTTATGAAGTGTAGTGGGTACATTCCACTATACTGGAACGCGCTTATACTTCATCGTTATCACGTGTAGTGGGTACATTCCACTATACTGGAACGCGCTATACTTCATCGTTATCACGTGTAGTGGGTACATTCCACTATACTGCGTCATCGTCATCTTCATCACGTGGAGTGGGTACATTCCACTATACGTGGCTATCTACCTACCTACCTACTACGACAACTACAGAAAAGGGACAGACCCACACCCTTAGGAGCTTCGCCCCTAAAAAAGAATAGGTGATGGTTCATGACTCACCCACGTTTTCCTTTCCCGTCGACATATCATTGCAGCTAGAAAAAAAGGGCCTCTCAACGTCTCTGCTGCAGACATACATCACTTTTCTTTGCCTCCTTACAAATACTCCAATGAGGTTTTTGACTCTCCACTCACTTACAACGAAGAGAAAGAAAAATGAACGCGGCATTCTTCGCGAAAATTCGGTGAACTTACTGTGCCTTGTAGTGGAAGAATGAACGAGTAAAGGAGAGAATAACATTACAAAAACTCTTCGCTTGATCCACCTTGCATTGAATATTCTCGCTTGTGGTTGTGTGGTATGTCCATATAGCTTGCGCGGTACACACGAACTGCAAGAAAAAAAAAACGAGCGTCACGCCTGCTGTTAGTGACGAAATTTTCACTCACAGGAGCGGAGCGGGGGGGGGGGGGGGCAGGGGGGCGGCTGCATAAAAAAAGTGATGTACAATACACAACACTGAAATCATACACTGTCTAAAGATTTCACATTTGAGAAGGAAAATTATACGTGTACACAACAGAAAGTATTTTAACGTTAAGAACTACCGAATGCAAGTGAACGCACACATCACGCACCAATTTTCTCTGCTGAATACCAAAGAACATTATGCTCAAAATAGTTTAAGTATAGCTATGCACTACTCTTGATTGAGCTAATTCTCGGCGTTTAGTTTGGAGATAAGTGTCTCACCAGATGCCGTTCAAAAGTTAAAGACAAGCGCAGCGTTACAATACGGGGTCTCCACACAAGGCCTCGGTCTTAATGTGGCTGTACCAACTGAAGAAGAATATGAGGAAGAGAGGAAAGGTATGAAATAAACAGCATTGCAGTATAATGAGAAAATGTATGAATACTAAAGTTATATTATACCTATCGAAATGAGAACGATTTCTTACAGCGATTCTCAATAAATAACATAATATGCTAGGATGTACAATCCATAACTCGACAAATACTGAACTATGGATTTACGCTGGGTTTATGAACCATAAAATGGTTACCTGTAAGTTCCCTCGGTGTCTATAAATTCCCACACGTAAAGTTGGGACGTAAAGCAGGAAATAAATTTTTATCTTTCGAACTGATATCTCTGCCCAGAAATATAATCAGCTTTTTTCTCTAATTTAGGCTGCGAGCAACTTTTATTGCCATCTGCGGTATTTAAACGTGGTGCACTGGGTTTAGGTTAGCATGCTGCAATGACAAAATTAGGATTTTACAAGTGAGAATCATGATATGAACATCAGGTTAATTATAAGGAGATAAATATGAGGTGAACCAATTGAAAACTCTGGATAACTTTGACGATGTGGCGACACACTGCGCACAAACCGGCGCAGCCTCCGCCTCGCCACCAGCTAGCCCGGCGTGACACGGCCGCATGCTGCAACACGCCTCCGATAAGGGACAGCACCACCGCAGCGTCACCAGAGACTTACGTCATCGACGGTGGCTATAAACCAAGCTGCCAAGCTCGGAAGTGTTCAGCCTTCCTCTAACCGTTCGAGCGCAGCGGGGGTATGCTCACCCCGCTGAATGAAAAACTTTCGCCGGTTGTTTAAGGAGTGCTAACAGCGCAATAGTAGTAGTGTGTTTCGAATGGCGCATCAGTGTATTATTGTCCTCGAGATGGAACAGAGTCGGCACCTAGCGGCGAGCGGACGAAACTCCGTAGTGTGGATGGCTCCTTGAGTCGTCTGTTAGCCACGACGTGTTTGCATCTGTATCAATGTGATGCACGTTCTCAGGGAGTGGCTTATTCCATTGTGTAAGCCCGTCATCAAATGCTTGTACAGAAGCCTACACAATATACACAAGCTTTTCGCCTTCCGAGGCTTATCTGCACTCTGATACGTGAGTGCATGCACATGTTGGTTTGGCGCTAGATGTGGTCGTCGTACCGGCCATTCGCCAAGATAATTTTAATGTGGGTGCCGCTTTGTCGTTCAAGCACGTCACATGGTGCATTTGGCGTCATCCTAAACAACAGAAGTGCTAAATATCGAGGTGTGAATGTAGAATTTAGCGACTCCCCATCTCGTGAAATGTTGGCGATCTCGAAATCATTGTGCTACCGCGAAGCATGGACTAGCGTCTGCAAAGGCCGGTTAAAATTACAAAAAAGAAAAAAAAGGCGGGGTCGTATATGTGCAAGCAGAAAAGCAGAGTGCCCAAAGTATACAACTCATTACACAGAAATACAGCCTTTTCCTTTTTTTTGGCAGCTGCTCGAACAAGACGTAAATTATTGGTTCAGTCGCGCGGCAACAATGCTACTGTAGCATAGGCAAAACACAAGATAAACACGCACAAATAAAACAGGAAAAACATCAAGCGCAGTACGAAAACACTCGACAGTCGCCAAAGGCCAGCAGACCATTCATTGGCAGATTACTATTATCTCACACACGATAGGAACGTTGGGCCTGCTTCACGCATTACTGTGGCAATGCAAAACTTGTATACCACCATTAGGCTGCCATCAACGCAACTTATGTGCCGACAATAGGCTCAAACCACTCATAACAAAGCGCCGTTGTGTGCGCTTGTATACGCGCCGCCGACTGTCTATCCACACTACCGCCGCGACGCTGGTGCTTCCTATGGGTCAATCTTGCTGCCAATAGTTAAATGAATTAGTGATCCTGCAGCTGCACCATTTTGTTATGGAGACTCCCAAAATGGTTTCCTTTCAGCATTTGTGCTCGTCGCGCTGGTCATTGTGAAGGCATCATCATGACTTTTATAGAACCGTGCATCTACATTAAGACATCCTGTGTAAAACAAGTCCCAACCACAGTATGTTTTTTTCTGAACCCGATTAGTAAAGGGATTGAATCCAGTGATTCTGACTTCTCTAAAGGTCCTCGTTTGATTCCATCAGGCATTCATGACTTCACCGCTACTGAAAATATATTTCATTGTTTCGTGTTGTGCAAGTTTCGGAAAACTAAAACGTCATTGATTCACATATCGGACAAAGCTTACTGTTAGACACTGGGAAACAAACACAATTGCAAGGCATGTGATACTCAGGTATAAAACCTTCCGCTTTCACTGCGGCCTGCTGTTCAACTTCATATCGAATGACAGCAGAAATTAGAGTGCAGCTGCACCTCTAGTTATTACACATCGGTCACACGCAACCTTGCATAACAGGGAATGCGCAGTATCAATTTTGTCTTCGCAATGCTGAGCGCTATGAGATTTTTTTTATGTGATTCAGATGAATTACTGCTACTTGTTCTAATAAAATAGACATACACTTAAGCATGCACTACTCAGGGCATTGCTAATAAAGAAATTCAAATTCAAATTAAACACAGTTTTATTCAGCATTTCATTTACAGAACTTGCGGGTAGAAAAAGCAAGGATAAGAGTAAAAAGCTGCTATGTTAGCAGCTTGTCGAGGCTCCTACCCCTTTTGCTTGGCATCGGAAATCCGCAGAGCACAGATATGAAAGCATTTCCAACATTTATGTGCAAACTTCAAACTGCAAAACTTCAAATGCAAAACTTCAAAACTGCAAGCTGAAAATTAGCATATCAGCACGTGTTAACGCATGCTGCACACAGAGCACGACTCGTACGGGAAGCGCTTACTTGTCTGATATCCTGAGTTCTGCATTTACCGGTTATGCATGTAAAAAAAGCATTCCCCAAAGTCACCGTAGCCAGTGTCACTATGCTTGCACAAAATAGCTTTTCCGCCATGCTCATTTTTCCGCACCTGTTTTCATCCGCGTGTAAGCAAATATAAAGCATAGGCAGCCACAAAATTCTGGGCTTGTATTGCCACAAGTATTGTCACAGTTTCCCCTCAAGTGTTTGAGAGCTTGCCTAGTTTGTGTTTGCTGCATGACCTATTGACGGCTCATCAAACGGATACAAAGAAAGAAAACATGAATGACGTCACAAACGGCAACCGTCTCTTCGAACGTGTATCACGCCTAATTTTATCAGGGGTGGGGTTGGTGGGGGGGGGGGGGGAGAGGTTGGAGGGAGTGGCCTACTTGTTGAATGCCTTGAAAACTAGATATTTTCCTTATTTGTCTTAGGTAAGACACCTCCTCCCATCCGAATTTACGGGGGTGGGGGGGGTGGGGGGGCAGGGCACCCCTCTTGGCTACGGGCCTGTCATACACCCCCCAAAGTCGCGCAGCACGAATGTATACAGTCAGTGCCACAGTAACTAGGCCATTCTTAATTCCTATTCATTGTGTTACTGACCCCATGCAGCAGTATTGGCTAGACTGAGATTGCTCCGCAGCAATTTGGTCCTGTTGTTACATCGTGGATAATGAAATTATTCAATTCCGCCCGGCTAGTTGTTCCCTACAATAGAACATTTCATTGTACAGCCCCGCAGCTTTGGACTTTCAGGGGAAGTGGACATTCATGTCAATAGCTTCGGAGAACTCTTATCATGTTATAATCTGTCTGCATCTCAGGCCACCGCTCGGTGGTTGCGGCGTTTTGCTGCTTACCTGAAAGACCTGCGTTTCTTCTTAAAAGCGTCTTTCGCATTTCGCAGGTGAATTGCTAAGCGCCCGCGTATTTCTTTATGTCACAGCGCTTTAGAAAATCGCAGGTGGTCCGACTTGACCTGAGTTACGCTAGGTTCACTTATACGACCCGCTTATGAGAACACCAAGAGACTCAGGGGCTACTCAGCCAAATGAGGGTACTAGTAGTAGGTTTATACGTTTCCTAAACAACGATTCGTATTTGCAGACGAAAGCCTAGTGTTCGACCACACAGTAACCACTGCTTGGTCGAACATGGAGAGATTATGAACATGGTAGTTTCAACGGGTTTGTTCCTGAGCATACTGACACCAAATAAAACACCCAGAGGAAGTGATTTTACAGGGCTCAGCGTCTTGAAATGCCGAACAATTGAATCATCACAGCATAGGGTTTTTAAGGTGTGGTATATGAAACAGCAGCATTTCTCTGCCTACTGAGTTTCATGTAAATTGCCTTTTTTTTTCAAGCTCTTTTATTACACAGAAATGGTCCAGGCGCAACAAATCAAGGAAGCTCAAAGTTAATGCCACCGCGGCCGAGATAGAAACCACACATAAAAGCATGTCTCTTGTATTTTCGCAGGTTTTATTTATTTTTCTTATGTTGCTTTAGCACTTTGGGGTACGTGTCTTCGAGATTTGTCTAGTGGTTTGGAACCACCTGGGCGAAGGAACTCATCAGCCACTTGCCATACTGTGTACTTCAGGAAGATCAGCAGATGGGTCACAACGAAGACATCCCACTTCGCCTTTCAGGCTGTTCTCGCAGAGAAACTCGAAATCCTGTGCACCCTACAGCACGCCATTGTATCGCCACAATTTAGTGTTAAGAAACAAGGCAACCTACAGCGCTAGATTATGGCGAAAGCTAATCTGAAGCACACTTCAGAGTGGAATAAGTTCGCAAGATTACGCTTTATCTTTAAATAAGTTTAAGCTCACCCCAACGGCAGTATATCCAAATATGTGCAATTTCCAACAGATTATAATACTAGAGGGGACATACACTTTCAAATACTCCATATCAGCCGGCTAATGCTTTTAAGTATTCTTCTTTTCCGCGAATGATTGTAGAGGGGAATACCTTAGGTGCACGCACCGTTGAAACTAACAGTGCACGTAGAAATACTTGAATCACAGCTTGCACCTGATTATCTAAAGTTCCTTGCTTTGTAGTCTAGGCCTTTTCTATTATGTTTTTGCTTATGCGAGTTGTGTTCATGTTATTCGCTTTATCTTGTTTTCATACATTTTACGGTACTGGTTTTGCTTGACAAATGCAATTCTATTGTTCACCATTGTAACCCACTCCGCAACGACTCCACTAGGACTCAGCTGTGTTGTCAAAAAAAAAATAAATAATAAATAAATAAATAAATAAATAAATCGAAGGACACTTTGCAAATTCCGGTGTGTTCGGCGAAGGCCTGTGGCCATTCGAAAGAATATACCAAGTCTTTTTTTGTTTTTTGTTATCATTTGTGGCCGCTGTGCCATCACGTGATTCCTGAGAGAGTGTGAGGTGGAGAGGCCACAGCTGGCACCGCCCCAGAGCACGGGCGGAAGGACGGACAGACGCGAGTATGAGTCATTAAAGGCTTTCGCCTTATAATTGTTTCTCTCCATGCGAATACCACGCAGCCCGAATCCACCTGCCCGACGGCCTAAGGCGTTCCCAAAAGATATCGCGCTCACTATGGTGAGACCAGCGCGCTTTGTCATCGACGCGATATTCTAAGAAGGGGCTGAACGTAACATTTATTTAAGGATTACTTACGCGTTTGTCGTGTAACTGAAAAGTGGCTAAGAGTACAATTGGGCATGCACTATATTCTAACAACAGTTTCCAGATTTGCAAAACTACCGCAGAACCCTCCACCTTGTAATGGGCTGCCATGTATAACAACGACCCAAGAAAACGGACAACACAAGGTGAGGCGCTAACTTGCTTTATTTCGAGCAGGGACTGACCTTATGTACACGCTCGAAAAACAAAGGAGGAACAGGGAAAAGGAAGGTAAAATTCAGCAATCAGAAACGAAGAAGGCATATCAGTCTCCGAGTCAAGCAGTGCCTCTTACACGTGTCATGTGTTATGCATGGGGAAACATGGTTTCCCAATTTATTATTGGGAAAGTGCAGTTGAGGGTGTGCTAGCGGACGCTTCGCTGATGCACTGATTTGCGCACTCTAAGGAAAAATCGTGTAAGTGGAGAGTATTGATGTCACACAACTATGGGCACCGTGCATACGTTGGGAGCCGCCACAGTCACGCGCGGCCTCCAGCGCCAAAGCGGCCACGGCAGCAGAATTGGTGTGATACGGGAGTAGATGACGCTAGCGGCGGCAAGCCACTGCGCCATGCTTTGGTGCTTTGCTTGAGGCGTTTTCGTTCCCGTCTGCTTTCAAAAGACGGCAGATTGTTAGCAGCCGTGAGGAAACCGTAGTGTTGGCACGTGTGCTTTTTTTCGCCAGATTTCGTGCGCCCACAGGCGAACGCAGCCACGTGAAATTCTTGACGAAAACGACAATGGAGGCGACACAAACGCACGCGTGCTGTTGAGCGAAACAGCACGCGTGCAGTGCGGGCCGCTTCGCTCACAAAACGATCAAAGCTTATCACCCTCGGGCTTACGCGGCAGCAAAATCGGCGGCAGCTTGAAGCAGACGACAGCAGCGATTGTACTGATCGCGTTGATAACGAGGACGGACCGCCGCTCTGATCAAGCGAGAAAAGCACGAAAAGCATTGGCATCGGAAAAGGCGTCGTTCGCGATTGCTCCCCTGTGCGAGCGGCTGAGAACATCCTTCCAAATCTGCGCTTGTTGCCGCTAGAGGCGCCTTCATGAATTACGTCTGCACGGAGCCTATAATTGTCATCTACGTCACGTACTTGTGTTATCACCGCGGTCCCGGCTCTTCCCAGTCACGGACGGCGTGCGCTCTATCAGCGAGACATAATATTCTTGATAGGAATGTGGCGAGAGCCGGTTTTTCAACAAAGAAAACACGAGCTAGCCAGATGACGATTATTGCTTTGTGGCATAAATACTGCCCAAACACTCGACCTTTTCTAAGAGCGCAGAGAATGCCTTGAACTTCCACGACAGGACAGTAACTCTTCGAAGAAGAAAATTAAAAACGACTCCCTACCGACAGCAAACAGATCGATAGCCAACAGTACTCAGATTGCTATGCTCCGTAGGCGTAGTTGAACTCATCCCTCTGACCTGCAGCAAAAAAAATTGAAGGACACTTTGTACATTCCAAAGTGTGTTCCGCGAAAGCGTGTGGCCATTCCACTGACGGAAAGACGGACGGACAGACGGACATCCGGACGGACGGACGGACATCTGGACATCCGGACGGACGGACAGACGGACATCCGGACGGGCGGACGGACATCCGGAAGGACGAACGGACATCCGGACGGACAGGCGGACGTCCGGACGGACGGACGGACATCCGGACGGACACCGGACGGACGGACGGACACCGGATGCCGGACGGACACCGGACGGACGTGAGCATGAGACATTAAAGGCTTTCACCTTAATAGATACAGCGGAGAGCCAGGCCTTAAGAGAAAGCTGAGAGAGCACCAGCATGCGTGCGGCCTGGTTATCGTTCCCGGGAATTTCGCTGTACACTGCAGAGTGTAGGTGTGATGCTTTGTTTAAGCAGACTTAGGTCTCGTTTTTTGCGCCTAAACAGCAAAAAGTACAATAGTGGAAGCCTATAGCGCGGAGGCCTACAACACTCCAAGTTTATCACTAAGTTACATCAAATTCGCGCATCAAAGACGCACACTGGCCCTTGCACAATGATGCGCGTTGTGTAAATAACAATGATGCTATGCGCATAGCAATATTGCACAGCATTGTTAGGCGCACCCTTCTTACCACGCAGTTTCGTCATTACATTTTGCGATCTTGTTCTTTGTGTCCATAATGTCACCACTTCCCTTGGACCCTTGCCTCTTTTTTGAGCGCACCTTCATGGTGGCACGTCACGAAAGAAGAGGTTCGTACTCGCCAAATTCGTTTGGTGTCTTGCCATCAGTGTTCTTGGACCGTCTATGTAGCGCGAAGCTTCACAAACCACGCTCAGTCAAGATTACACTAGCTCTTATACCAGGTGTTTCAACAAATGTGTCCAAAATTCTCAAAAATCAAGGAAAATGAGATATCTGCTCGCTGCCTTCACAACTGCTTTTTCTGTTGCGGCAGGCAACTTAAGAATGGTAAAGACATCATTTGGGACAGCTTTTTTCAGTTAAGGTATCTTAATTACCTTTTAAATTTAGTGGATATAGACGGGTTAAGTCAAATGCGAGAATCAAAATCATTCATGCGAAAAATTCATGGCAGCTGATTGGTTTATGAAAAAGCGGCCTGTAGCAATTATTGAGGCCAATGAAATTCAACCAAATTCAACGGTGAAACCGAAACCGAAGCACCAATGAGGGCCAACAAGCAGACGACCAGAATTAGGCCATTGTTCAATGCTACGAATTACAGGAGTGTAGTCATCCGTGTTCGTTAACGCATGTGCGCCATGTGTGGGCTATATTTGCAAGCGTAGCCCATACACCCGCACAAACTAGTTCGATTGATGGTAGCAATATATAAACGCTCAGTCATTGTGGACTCAGAAAATTATGATAGTAGCGCTCTTTCACGTTTTGGTTTCGGTTTAGCTGATCAATGTGTGTGAATTTCATTACTTCGCAGTTATTGCAAGAGGTATCTTTTATAGCGATAACAATTGTATGGACAGGCTCGACGGGTATTTGCCGTTGCCGTCGGCGTCATGTCGCGTATAAAGACCAAATTGATAAACCCCCAGCGCATCTTACGTTATACCCAGCGGGTAATAGCGCCCAAGCGGGGACGATGAACGCGGCTGAAGCAGAGATCAAACCAGCCGGCCGTCTCGGTCGCTAGGAAAGCGCATGCGATAAAATCTCCCTACCTGTTAGACCGGCCGTCGAATGCTCAAGCAGAGAGGAAACGCCCCGCTTGTCTTCAAAGAGCATGAAAAGAAGCGATGGGGCGGGGGGGGGGGGGGGGGTGCATCCTCGAGCAGCAACCATGCGACCTTTGATTTTACGAGCGCGGTCGTAGCGGACGCGCGCTATCTGGCTATCTCGGCAGCCGTCAGCGGGCGTCTCGTATACCCTTCTACGTGCTGCGCTCCGAACTGGAAGAGACGGCGCGAAAACTGTGCCTGGAGCGGGCGTATTCTCTTACACCAGAGTTTTGTAGAGTTGCGTGAGATCGCATTCAAAAGAGTTAGCTGCCAGCCTCACTTCGTATAACATTATAATTTGTTGCTGTCGCATTCATTGCATCACCCTTGCGGTGAAATTGTGACTTTTTTCGCAATGTCAAAACTCCAATGTGTTCTTCACATGAAGCCCTTCAGTTCTCCCATTTGGCATAACCACCTACCTCATTAATTAAAATGTTAATATTTTTAACTTTCTAAATTACTGTCTGTTCTTTCATTCCTCGTGTTTTCGCGCTGTTTCGCATAGATGATTCCTCTTCTCTTCGAATCAGGCACTGGTGTGCCTCTTGTAAGCGTTCCATTTTGGAAAATTCGTCCTCGACGGATCGTTTTTTTTTGGACGTTCCTGCGTACGTCTCCCGCTCATGAAGTTTACACTACATGCGACCGCGTTGTGGCGTGGAGGAACGTGTTACTATAAAACGTGCACATGGTAGCACCCCTAAATTTAACATATCTCACCTGTTGCAAAAGCGTTAGTCATTAACTTTTATTTGTTTCCGTCCTCAACACAAGACATGACAATCGCACCTTTCACCTTACGTGTGGAATATTGTTGCACATCGGTCCATAAATAACCTTCCCTCTACGTGTATGCTTCGAGAACTTCTGGATACACTTCTCGTGAGGACCTTTTCGAACAAATGGTTCCCGAACTCGGAGCTCATAGTAAGGTAGGCGACCTGGAAAGGGACATTGACAATGTTGTTTTAATAATCACGATTATACTTAGTGAAGCGTTCTATGCATGTACGACACGAAGCTTAAGAAAACTTTATATTGTGTGAGATGGTGCCTAACTTTTCGGACTATCAACAATGCTAATGTCGATCTTTTTATCTCCGTCCTTGTGAATGTGTATTTCGGCACTTAGGTACGGCAGAAAGGTTTGTCCTGAAGACCTCGTTACCCTGTCTTGCGGGGGGCTGATTCTTTTGTATGACAACCTACTGCGACATTTAATAAGCGTACCCAATACTGTGCTATCTATTCCTGCTGTTTATCTAGATAGGCTTTTTTTCATATTTGGTTAGACTAGCCGTCATCCATTCACTGCGTCGGTCATCTATACTTATTCTTTTCTCCCATTGTGATCTTGAAAAGCAGCCTGCTCTCTTTTGTGTGTAACCTTTGGTCTTCTTTTATTTCCGTCTAACCTGAGGTCCTCGCTTAACGTTTGCCGAATGCTTTAAATTTCCTGCCCGATTCTATAATCCCTTACGTTTACCAATGCAGACAGAAGTATACATTACCAACCGTGGTTTGTTTCCGTTACAAGAACCACAGCGCAGCCATACGTTTCGCTCATATAAAGAATCTTTTTTCCTTTGAAATTAAAGATGGACCTGGAAAATAAAGTTGAACGCCACGTTGTTTTTGATTATGCGTCCACGTGGACATGTTTTCTGGTTCCGTTAAAACAGTAGAAGGGCCAAAGGTGATGTTTGTGAAGTAAAGGTCTTATATGCTTCACCAACCGCATCAAGTGACCGACGATGGCGGTGCCAACACGAGGGATGAAAAAAATCATCAAGTTGTTTTATGGTATCTGTATAAGATACCCTGATACAGCTTGGAAAGCAATAAACAATGTTTTGGGATCCAGAATGTAGACTTTATGCCACGTGAAATCACGTTAAACGATCGTGTACTTACTCGTGAAATTCTTGCCGATTTCTCAATAAATATTTCATTTCTGATGTAACACCAATTAATTATAGCGGGAAAACTGAATAACTGAGAACATATTTCGCAGCCCGGCAGACGAACCAGAAACATTCAGAACACTCATGAGTCTTAAGAATAGCAGTGCATTAGATATTGGCAATCTTCAGATCAGGTCCTGTAGAATTGTTTAAGAGCATTTAGCCCCTGTTCTTGTGTACATATTTCATTTCGCAGTAGAGTCCGGGAAATTGCCACGTGAAACGAAGCGCTTTCATGCGTCTGTTCTGTTTAAAGGTGGTGCCAAAAACATCATGGGAAGATGTCTCCCAATATCGATTATTCCGGTGTGTGCTAAAGGTTTTAAAAAAATACTGCATCTCATATTACCCAGTTTCTTCACCAAAATGACATCATCGGTGACGCTCAGTTCGTTTTCCGTAAAGGAAGGTCTACGTATTTAGCTTTAGTTAAGCCTCAAAGAAGTAATTTTTAGAGAAAATCGACAGCAGGCTTTTTACGTAAGGTTTGTTCATTGATTTCACCAAAGCTTTCGGTTCCGCTGAGCATGGTACGCCACTCCATAAGTTCGCCACTTCATAAGAAATCTAAAATATTCGGGGCACCCCTCTGGCTATAATAAAATCATTTTTAGCAGAGCGATCAAAATGTGTGTGTTTAGGTAACCATCATTCATCTTGCTTAGGTATTAGTAGAGGTGTCCCGCAGGGTGTTCTAGAATCCTTTTGTTTCAATGTTTTTATAAATGATGTCTTTATTATTAATAACTCAGTAAAATTTATAATAAATGCTGTTGATGTCATGCTCTTGTTTCCCGGTGCAGATACGTCGGTAAAGTTGCAATCACTTCTTGTGTCGCATTACATCATCGTCATTATCAAACAAACTTAAAATTGACCCTAAGAAAACAAAGGTAATAATATTTAGAGCGACAAATAAGCTTCAGAACGCTAAACAAGGTATGTCTGCAGAACAATAACTGCATGTTGCCAAAGAACGTGCGATTCTCGGAGTCACATTTTCAACTCATCTAAGTTGGCGCTCTCACGTAAGTCATGTATGCAAGGTACTTTCTTTTACTACGAGAGCTCTGCCGCGTTGTCGAGAAATTCTCCCTACACAAATAAGAGTAAGAATATATCAAGCATTGTTTCAGTCACATATAAATTACCGCAGCAGTCTGATTTGGCTTACCACAACTAAACATAACACAAACAAATTATTGTTTTTGCAGAAGAAAGCTGTCCGTCACATTGCCAACAATGGGTTATTTATCGCCGACCTTGACACAGTACAACTAAAATCCAATATATGTATGAGTTCCGCATCCTGCGAATCATGTTGCTTACGTTGTTCTGCATTTAAACAATTTATACCGTTAACTGCTGTTCTGCAACGCAACACTCACGCTATCAACACTCGTAATGTAGTAGATAGGCTTATACCGCGTTTTCGCACTGATTATAAGCTAAGGTAATTGAAATATAACCGTCTCATGTATTCTAAATAAGCTTAAACGTTTACAGAAACATGGGCTTCATATATTACGTGAAATATTTCTGAATTACTAATGTATTCATGCATCTCAATTATCTCGTAAACTTGCACTCTATTTTCTCTGTATACTGCTGCATATGATAAGCTACCATGCTTTTCTTTTATTGTATTGTGTTGATATTATTGTTTCGTGTAGTGTACTGCCAGAATTGCGGGTGTACTTTATTCTAGTGCTGTTTTTTTCTTGTACTTGTAGTATTATCATTTTTTTCCGGTAAATCAATTTGGGCATTCTGTTAGTATTGTTTGTTGTTAGAACAGTGTTCATAAAAAATAATTGCCTGTTACGTTTGCACAGGTATTTTTATATGCTTTCTTTATGTAAGTATTTTTAGGGGCGAAGCTCCTAAGGGTGTGGGTCTGTCCCTCATCTGTAGTTGTCGTAGTATTAGTAGGTAGGTAGGTAGATAGCCACGTATAGTGGAATGTACCCACTCCACGTGATAAAGATGACGATGACGCTGTATAGTGGAATGTATCCCACTACACGTGATAACGATGAAGTATAAGCGCGTTCCAGTATAGTGGAATGTACCCACTACACGTGAAAACGATGACGATGACGCTGTTGACCATGAAGTATAAGCGCGTTCCAGACCACACATTCTCTTTCTGCCATGGATGAAAACGATCGAGCTTCGCCCACTCATCATCATTCACTTCGTGGATATGGGGTGATTTTTTTTCTACCATGTGTGACATGAGTTATACGCGTGTCAAAAATCATGTCAGCCGTCATTGTTGCCATGTTATTGGTCTCCTGGGCCCCAGTGAAGCTGTTTTACTGCAGCCTTTCGCCCAGCAGACCATCCAGAATGTAATATTTTTGTTTTATTCGGCAAATGAAAAAAATGAATGTCATTACAATACCATATGATATTATGGCGTCACACATTACAAAAGTTTGTGACATCAGAATGATTTTCCATAACGTGACGTCGCATGATAACCTCGTCACAAGACATCCACAGTTGATAACACATTCGGATACAGTTAAAAATTGCGTTGTGTTCAGAAAGCTTTTCAGCTTTTCAGCTTTTCAAGTGAGGGGCTGGTTAACTGCTGTTCCGCAACGCAACAGCAGTTGACCAGCCAATCAATAGCATGAGAATAAAAAGAAGAAGATAATAGCTGCCGCCTTCAAGCCGTCTTCAGCAAATGCATAAGCCGCCGCATCAGTTCCAACGCATTTTTGCAATCCTGCATTGTTAAATTTGTGGCTTTACATATAGGACAAGAAAACCTAGATTGGTCCGCCGCGGTGGTATAGCGGTTAGGGTGCTCGGGTGCTGACCCGAAAGTCGCGGGTTCGATCCCGGCCACGGCGGTCGCATTTCGATGGAGGTGAATTGGTAGAGGCCCGTGTACTGTGCGATGTCAGTGCGCGTTAAAGAACACCAGATGGTCGAAATTTCCGGAGCCCTCCACTACGGCGTCTCTCATAATCATATTGTGGTTTTGGGAACGTTAAACCCCAGATATTATTATTATTATTATTAAAACCTAGATTGGCTCCAAGGTGCCTCCATTACATCCAAACGCCCCAACGATAGAGGCATCTTGCAATGAACATTGGTATTTTAACTGTCTTGCGTTGCTTTGACATTTTTCCACGAATAACCTCGAATGAGCCCAATATAGAGATTCAGCAATATTTGGCGTGAGCGTGCTAGCGACTACAACAGAGAAAACCAGACTTTCGGCGGATACCGAAATATGACAGCATTATTCACATTCCAGCAAACTAATGTGCCGACGGCGTCGGCATACGCGAAGTAAGGATGTGTGCGACTATAAACATTGCAATTTTTTTTCAATGTACACAACAGTACACAGGAAATGTGTGGATGGCAATGACAAAGTACCATCTCATCTTTGTTCAACTTCTTATGTGTCCTATTTTGGGAATATTTATCGAATTTGTACCATGATACACTCTGAACTACAGACTTGGTACACTTGACACAGCCTGCTGCCTTACTTGGCAGAGCATTTAAGTTATGAAATCGGGCACCAGACATCCTGAAAGACCTAATGAGCCGCTCTATGAGAGCTCGACCTGGTACATTCAACAATCCTGCTTATATGTGCACGGTTTATGAAGTGTATCACACATGCGAGTTATTGCGACTAAGTTTTTTGGCATGGCACAAACGAGATATTGCATGCAACACATTCGGACAGTCGGAACGTACTTGTAAGGGCAACGTCCGACGTTTTTTGCGCACAGCTTCATGTACAATGAGTATAAGCTAATCCTTTGCTACGCAGTGAAGACAGGCGTAAGGAGTGTAATTGTGTAGATGATTTAACACGCAGCCAGGCTCTGCGACGCTCGCCTGGCTGTCACACCACTTTCTCCGCTCGTGTATACAGCCGGGCTAGACGAGAGACGGAACGCATGTTTTGTGTCCCGTCTAGCCCGGCTGTAAACACGAGCACGTTGTGTCTCCCGCCAAGCCCGGGTTCGGTCATGCTGTAACCTTTTTTAATGCCTCAACACGACGCCAGATGGCGAGCGTAGACTATGGCCAGCGATCAATCAGCGACGCTCTGGTGGCTGCCACAGCGTTTCTTTGGTAGCAAGGATGGAGAAAATAAGCCTTGCACGGAGCGAGCTAGGCGAAGCGCTGAATTAAGTTTGCAGGAACAACGAAAATTTTAGGAAACTGATCGAATTGCCAACAGTTATGTTTGTGACCGCTTCGTCACCGGTTCAGCATGATGACCAAGTGACTCATTGTGGTGATCAGCGACGGACGATTCGCAGTGCAGCAGTGTTATAGAACTCACCGCATTGGAGTTTTCATCGAGATCACATTTGAGGAAAATTCTAGGAACAAAATATAGGTAATGGTTAACTACTCACCCACGTTTTGCTTTCCCGTCTCCATATGATTGCAGCTAGAAAAAAACGGCCTCTGAATATCTTTACTGCATACATGCATCACGTTTCTTTGCTGCCTTAGAAATATTCCTCGGAGGTTCTTGACTGTCCACTCACTTAAAAAGGAGGAAGCAACAAAATGAGCTGCCGTAGTAACGGCGAAAATTCGGAGAACTTACTGTGGCTTATAGGGGAAGAATGAACGTGTGAAGGAAAGAGTTACATTACAAAAACCCGTCGCTTGATCCACCTTACATTGAATATGCTCGCTCGTAGTTGTGTTGTATGTCCATATAGGTTGGGTAGTGCACAAGAACTGGAAGAAAAAGAATCGTGCGTCACAAGTGCTATTGCTGACGAAATTGAGACCCAGAGCAGCGATGGGCCAGCATAAAAAAAAGTGATGTGCCATACATAACACTGAAAGCATAGACTTTCTAAATATATTACATTCTAGAAGCATGGAAAATTAATGTGTACACACAAAAAGTTTGTCGACGTCATGCAATACCGAATATAAGTGAACGCACATATCAGGCGACACTAAGGACACCAATTTTCTCAGCTGATTACCAAAGACCATTACGCTCAAGATAGTGTAAGTATAGCTAAACCGTGCCCTCGAATGAGCCTAATGCTCGTCGGTTAATATTGAGTTTGGAGATTAAGTCGGCCTTAGAAAGCCAACTAGCCCAAATTTCTGCGTTGCATAGTTTGGATATATGTGCTTCATCAGATGCTGAGAAAAAACTAGAGCGTTATGCAAGCGCAGCGTGAGTATGCGGGGTCTCTAGGCCTGGGTGTGAAACATGAGAAATATAGGAAAGGTGAATATGAGAAATATAGGAAAGGTGAGAAATAAACAGCATTGCCATAAAAAAGGAAAAATCTGTGAATACCGATATTGTAGTAATGTATGAAAAGCTGGAAGATTGCTTCCAGCAATTATGGATAAACAATATTGGCCCGTGGTAGCGACTTTGAAGAATGCAGCAGTCGGCGTGTTCGAGACTAAACTTCGCAGGGGTGCAAATAGCGCAAACTTAGAAAAGAAATACACCATAAAAGAAGTAGGAGGGAGCAGAAAGTCGGGGCACTAAACTTCCTGAAGTTGAGTGCCCGGCCTTTCTGCTCCCTCCTACTTCTCTTCTCGGGTCTTTTTTTTCCAAGTCTGCACTATGATGTACCCAGGCCCGTAGCCAGGGGGGGCATTCGGACGGAGGGGGGGTGTTTTGCCAAGAATATATAATGAAAATAGGTGTCTTTCAAGCTTTTCAACAGGTGCCCCCCCCCCCCCCCCCCCCGAAAAAAATTCCTGGCTACGGGCCTGGATGTACCCCTTTGATCTTGAAGAACTCGCCCAACAACAAGTCTTACTCAAGACTAAAATCTCTATTCAGGTGAACCTGTGCCCAGGAACCACCAGAGTTGCGAGTGGCAAACCCACTGATATTAAGCGGATTTGGGCTTGTTTTTTTTTCTTTTTGCCGAGTTGCTTGTAGAATTTTCCAGTCGCTTGTCGCATTTTTCGGGCTTATTTGCAATTTTCCAGCCAATATAGTTAGTTTAGCTATCAGCACGTTCACCTATAGCGCGTTTTTCAATGGCTTTCAGTAGTTGAGTGTTGAATTCAAACATATGTTAGGAAAATAAACAAGGAACGTTAATCATTAACAGGCAAAACGTGCATTCAACCGAATGGGGTTGACCCTACAGACAATAAACAAAATAAATATGTTATTTCGTTCATAATTACGCATATTTCCGCTGTACAAAATAATTAAGGTGATTTGATCAACTTTTCCTTTGTATTTGAGTGCAATTTTTTTAATACAGTTTAAAATGTTTTCAAGAATGGAAAAATTCATTAAATGTCGAATTTTTATTGGCTTCTTTTGCAACGATAATTTGCTTGTTACCTCGGTAGAATCTGGCAACTCTACAAGGAACTGAACAAATAAACTACAAACAATACATGCTGTACACTGATAGCGGCGATCAGAGGGTCAGCCGTCGGTAATCTCATCAGCAGTAAAGCGCGTCTACCTTTTACACCTGTGGCATTGAAGATACCTGTGGCATCGAACATTTATACCTGTGGCATCGAAGGCTGTAAGAAAAGCGCTCACAAAGCGAAGGAAAATCCACTTTCAGGCCAGTTGATGACAAATCAGCACAATACAAAAAAGTGCAAAAAACACTTCGCCCTACATACGGTGGAACTTTCGCTCGTTGTTTAAGGAGAAATAACTGCGCAGTAGTAGCAGTGTATGCGGAATGGCCCGACAGTGTACGTGTACTATAGCTGTAGTTGAACCGCCCAACAGCTAAAGCTCTCAAGAACGAAATTCGCGCGACAATGAAGAAATCTGGCCGTCACCGGTGAATGACCATAGGGTTCAATGCATTGCCCCCTCTGGACAGCGAAGAGATTTTAAAATTCCCTGCTGCAACGACCAAAATTTCAGAGAGTGAAATGTTCGATTAGTGAAGGGATTAGTGAAATGAAACACGATTAGTGAAGTGATTATTCCAGCGAGTCTGACTTTTACGCAGGTTCTCGTTTGATTCCGTGAGGAACTGACGGTATTTCCACTACTGAATATATATTGCACTCTTTCGTGCTGTGCATTCTTCGGTAAACTAATCGTCATTAATTCACATATCGATCAAAGCTTTCTAAATGCAGGCTCTGACAGTTACATTAATATTACACTCTGGTATCAAGCTTACCGCTTTCACAACGACCCGCTATAGAACTCTAAATGAAATGAACAGAAATTGGAATGCGACTACAGTTGCGGTTAATGCAAAGTGGCCGCACGCGAAAATGCATAGCAGGTAACGCGCAATAATATAGCCGGCAATGCGCCATAGTTAATTTTCAGCGTAAAGCGGAACGCCGTGAGAATTGCTTGTTTCATGCGATTCAGATGGATTACTGCTGCCAGTTCTAATCACATACAACCGATACCTTACATCGCATCACTGAGTGCATAGGCAATAAATATATTATATATCAGAACGTGTTCACTTATGCTGCCCACAAACGACGACTCCACACGGCAAGTATGTACCTGTCTGATATCCTGCGTTCTGCATTTACCGGTTATGCATGTGAAAAAATTATTCCCCAAAGTCACTGTCGCGAATGTCAGGACGATTGCACAAAGAAGCTTTGCCACCATACTTACTCTCCGCACTGGTTTTCTTGAGCATGTAAGCAAATATAAAGCATAGGGAGCCAGAGGATTCTGGGAAAGAAAAAAAAAATAAGAAACCAATAGATCTAGTCACTGTACAAAGCCTCAGTATTGCAGCACTTTTACCCGCAGGTGTTTCAGAACATGAATTTAGCCTAGTTGGTGTTTGTAGGATGACATGTTGTCCGCTAATAAAACGGACACACACAAAAAAAAAGAAAACACGAATGATGTCAGAAACGGTGACCGTGGTGTCTTCGAATTGCGTTGTGCGCGTGTATTCGCTCGTAGTCATCGTCCTTTATTAGAGGTCACCATGTCATATAGCCCAGCAGTTGGGCAACGCGAATGTATGAAGTTACAGCCAGAGTTAACTAGGCTATTTCCTAAACGCCCTATTTATTGTGTTGCTGGCCCCAGTCAGCAGTATGTCGTAGCGTCGGATTGTTCCGCAACAATTTGGTCCTGTTTTCTCGCCAAAACAGCAAAAGAGAAAGATAGTGCAGGCCTATATATTGGAGGCCTACTGCTCTCGATGTTTAGCGCTAATTAACATCGAATTTCATTTTTCGAATGACGCGCACCGGCCCTTGCGCAAGCGTGTTCGTTGAGTAAATAACGCTGCAATGCGCATATCGATTCTGCACAGCATTGTTAGGCGTACCCTTCTTGCCGCAGCAGTTTCGTAATTACATTTTGGCAATCCAGTTCTTTGTGTCCATACTTTCACCCCTTACCTTGCCCCCCAAGCCTCTTTCTCTGAGCGCGGCTTCAGGTGGCACGTCACTAAAGAATAGGTTAGCACTCACCAATTCGTTTGGCATCTCGCCATGAGTAAGGGTTCCTCTACCGTCTATATAGCGCAAAGCCTCACGACCCCTGCTCAATCAAAATTAGAGTAGCTATGTTACCGATATTTTAAGAAGTAAAGGAGAAGAGGGGTGTCAAGGGACATTCCTCTCTGGTGGGAGTAACTGCGAAGGGACGAACTTGCCCCCCCTCGCTCACCCCTCCTGCGTGGTTACTCCTTACGAGACTAATAGTTGCGCCTTCCAGACACTCCCTAGAAAAGGATATGGATGCTCCTTCCCGATACTCATCAACGGAGCAACAGTTGCATATAGCGGGAAAAATTTTCTGTCCTTGGTTAACTTACTCGGATTTGAAGGGATATACAGACATGTGATAACATGTACGACAATCGGCATACAGTAATCAGGTTCAGAAATAAGTTTCAGAACATCTGCAAAAAACACCGTATTTCAACTCGCGACCACTGAATCAGCATGCGCGTAGGGTAACCACTACACCACGCCACGCTAATGTGCCGTTTGAAACGAAACGGGGTTATCTATATACCAGGGGTGGTTGCGCGTTTTGGCACGCTAGTGTAACAAGCATAGGTGAGCATAGGTGGAATACTTGAGCAAACCCTTCCGCGTCAAGCTCTAAAAAAGAAGCAAGTAGTCATCAACGAATCTAAAAACCTTTACCACATTCGTGGAGCTAAGATCAGCGGCAAGCGCGTTCTCAAGTTCAAGGACTTCCATGAATGACCCACCTTTGACCAAGCTATGATGCCATGGGAAAATGTCGTCATGTAACGTTACGTCATGTTGACGTCCCAAATTTTGTCGATCTATGACGTCATGCTGATGTCCTATGGTGACGTCATCACGTTACCATTTTCTGCGTCACTCGTGCTGACGCCGCCGACGCGTGTTGCCGGTCAATTTTCGAGTTTGATGAGGCATCTAAGGCTTTCGCGATAAAACTTTGTTCGAAATGAGGCAAGTCCTTCATGTCTACCCTGCGAGGCGTGCAAGCTCCTTAACTTCTCACGCCCTCCTCGTCACCTCCCACCGAATTTCGACCGTCGGAAACTGCTCGTAGATTAGCGGGAGATAGGCTGACGCTCTCAGCCGCCGAAATCGGCAGGGGTAGCCAATTGTAGCCGGAGCGTGCTGCGTTCGGAACAGCAGCAATGATGGAGGCCGGAAAAACCAGGTAGACTGCACAGCTACGATCGTACAGACATGCCTTCTGCATACTATTTCTGTCGAAGACGCACCGGAAGTCACCCTTCCTGGGGCTAACCTAATCGGGAACTTCTGACTAAACCTTGTTTCTCTGTCTTTTATTGCTCTATGTGTGTCTGTGGGTCGTGTTCTGCACCATCGCATCGGTGTTCCTTTGGGACAAGCATTAAAGTGTGCGCTGGGAAGCGAAGCACTCTTCGCAGCTTCTATATTGTAGCTAGACTGGGTAGGAATCGCTTACAAGTTATTCCTTTCACTACTAAAAGAGGCGTTCTCTTCTTCGCATGTTTATTCCTTGTAGTTTTTGATAGTCGTATTCTTGATGTATACGGTAAGTTGAACGTGACCGCACTATAGAATAACGCACTTGGTACTAGAAAGGCGCCAACTTGTTATACGCCAGGGGTTTCGCAAACCTTCTGGCCTTGGGGGAACCCTAACGGCTTTTCCAGAGTGCCGCGGAAGCCTCAACTTTTTCTTGAGCATGAGGACAATCGAAAGAAGTGGGAAGATGATAGGTGATAACGCTTCACGACGCGCGAAACCCCAGTGTTAACATTACCCAGGTTCTTTAGTATCGAAGGCCATTGCCATCCATGTATAACCACACCCCGCGCGGCTCCGCAAGTCGAGTAAAGCACCTGCCGACCATACAATGTTTGCTTGAGGGCCCGCGCAACCAGAGCCGTATATATGGCCCTGCGCGCAACGTAATCAATTTTTTTCACGCAAACGAAGCGCCGGACGTACAGAGAACTGTTTTATTTTTCGCAGAACAATAAGAGAAGGCATGCCAGTCGTACAGTGAAACGGCCGTTGACATAAATGCTCGTGTAAGCCACAGCCGGCACGATGCGATGCATCTTGCGCGTATCAAAGCACTCGCTGCGCGTTTTAATTACAAAACCGACATAGAGTAGCGGCAAATCACCGTGTATGAAAGCTGTTCCGCGTCAACGCCGACGTGCCATCAGCCACGAATAAAGCGCTGAGGTGCTCGGTAATGTCGTTTGAACTGCTTTGAACGCTCAGGAGCATCAATTACCAGCGCTCCGCAAGTTTTTTCACCACGCGTCCGCAAATCGTGCAAGTTTCGTGGCGTGAACAAGACGACGACTCTTTTAGTGCTGCTACCACGTGGGTCTCTCGATAGCCGCAGACAATCGATGAGCGAATGCGGCATGCGACAGCTTCGTTAAATTCAATTTCCGATGCAAAGTTGCTGTCTAAATAAATAAATCAGTTGTCAAGTGGGTAAAACGGGGAGCAGGTTATAGTCGTTCTGGCCGCTCGCGGAACCCTCAGATGTCCTTCACGGAACATCTGGGTTCCGCGGAACCCAGTTTGAGAACCCACGTTCTACGTTTTGTTAATATCGTGAGCAGCATTTAGCACCACTCAAGGCGGTACTGAGAATTACCGAAAATGATGTGATACACAAGCAGTCGAAATACTGGTATTTGCTTTCGTTTCGCAGAAAATCACTAGCTGCAACAGTAGGTGGATACTTTCTGTCTTTACATCCAGAGCAATCGTGTTACAATGTAAATTGGCTGTGCAGTGCTGCACTTCGACCTCTTTTGTCTAGTTCTTTTTCTTTTTTGCCCCAATGAAGCGCTTGAAATCAGCCAGTTGTCTTTGGTGCTGCAAAACAGCTATGGGAAGAGAATAGGGGAAAAAGCAAGCGTCCTGATTTTCCCATCGATGGCTTTTGTGAACGACTTGTTGACTTCCATAAATGACAAATGTAATACAGTGTCTAACGGGCAGGAATATGCTTCGCTTTGTAATTGTCGCCTCCGGGCAGCATGTGTTGGCAGGAGCCGAGTATACCTATGCACGTGCTCTCATACCTGCGCAGCAAGCGACGTGTGTCGAAGTAGGGAGTCATGTTTATACCGCAGCTAGCAATAATTGTTCTGTGTCGGTTGATTATTTTATCCCATTATTCTGCGCGGCCAAGAGAAAGTGTTATTACGTGTTAGCAGTCGATCTTATTAATAGGGAGGAGAACGTCTCACTGCTTTATTTCCACTAGAGTTACCGCCACATTGCAAGGAGTACTACATGCCATCTTGAGTAATACAACCACTTACACAAGTGGTTGTATTATATGGAAAGTCACATGCCAGAATATGCGAATATGCATGCTAAATATGTTTTTCTTTGCATGTGCGGTTCATTGACTACAAATAGATAAGAAATAACAACACAATATAGGAACTCGCATAGAGGTCACGCAGACGTCCTCAGCACGAAGCAATTAAATAAATCTTGACTTGCGGAAATATCATTGGTGTGTGATGCCGTAAGAACACAAGTAGCAGGTGCTTTGGATTACCCAGTGCACTCTTGCTTCTAAAAAAGATGAGCGTACCAGGCATTTTACTGTATTTCTTTAATGCGGGCTTTAGGTTGTCAGGTGACCTATATAGTGGTGTGAGAACCAACACCACGACAACATATGCGCGAAGAAAACTGCTCAAGTGTGCAGTTTTTTCAGCTATATACATCTGTCTGCACACGTCTGTGCGCACTACCTATGCATCTTTCGCTCACATATTGCCAGTATTAGGCTACACTGCTCTGCCCGCACAACGCCTGACAAGTCTACTGCTTCGTGGATGAGAAGTTGTTCAACACTCTTCGAAGTAGTGGTCTATTATCCCCCGTGCATCATATGACTTGCCCTTTGCAATATATTACCTTTACATGATGCCTACGTACGCCCTTTGAGGCGACTTGTTGCATGCGGGTGGCAGACACATCACTCATTCAGCGTATGACAGTATGGCGAAAAGAGCTGGCTAGGATGTTCTATACAGTGGACATATTTAGTTTCGGTTAGATATATACAAAGCGGTGGCCCTTGAGCTTTCTCTGATATCCCACCACCTTGTATTCAGGAATCGCTGAAGCACACTCTCAAAAAAGCTAGCAGACTTGTTGACCGCGGAATCTCTTTGATACAATTCCGCGCGATACATTTTTTCGGGATATGCTTTTTTGTGGCCAACGACATACCATAGTGCTGCATTTTCAGTGACCGCGTTTTTACATAATACTGGACAATCATACTGCACAACACTGCAGAATTTTTATTTTCGTTGTTTTTCAAAAGCTCATATCTTTCGATTGGTGAAAACATTTATGGACGCCGACAATGGTGAAAAATATTTACTGACGTTTCGGCTCCCTGACGGGAACCTTGTCGACCTGTAACGTCAATAAAATTTTTCACCTTTGTCTACGTCCACCTGTTTTCATCAATGTTTCATCGCGACCAGATGACAATTCACCAGATTTTCGACTTCGTCATCTTGATATTCCGGTGTGCTTGCTTAAATAGCACTCGGACGACTACCTCGCAACGCGTTAGCAGTGATCGCCACGCATCCGGGCTCTATTGCAAGCAGGTAGTTTAGTGACAAAACTAGTTTCGTTTTTCCTTAAGAAACATGAAATCTCTTTTATGGATGCATAAAAGAAGAAACGTTAGTGCAATGGGACAAGTTGTTACAAGGCTTCCTGATAAAAGTGGGCTGTCTTGTCGCGTGGACAGATAGTGCTTCGCATAATGTGTTAAGTGCAGAAGTGTCATCCGACACCACGCGAACCTTTCCTATTTATCCTGTCATACAGTGCTTCTAGTTTTTACGATATGGGGCTACCGGTTTATATGTTTTTTTTAAACTTCATTTTTCCAGGTTGCTGGAAGGTCCTAAGGAATATTGTTGTTGGCCAAGTTGGTATCAACTGAATTACGTATCCAACAGGTGCATCTACTACAGGTGAAGTAGTACATGTACTAGATTCGAAGGTCGCTGGTTCGGTCCCTGCCCACAGCAGGTTATCTTTTCGTCCACTTTACTGTCTTCATATTTACATTACATTTACTACTAATAACATCCCCTATACTTTCTTGGGCATTATTGTCTGTTAGTTCTCATTAATATTTTGTCTAACAAGTAAAAACGCGCCCTTAAAATTTCCGCAGCTTTCGTTCATTCAGGCTCTCGTTCTGGCAGGCTTGATGCTTTAACGTAGTATGCGAGAGATTATTAGTCAGCTGCATGCTCGTAATAAGATGACGCGCTACGTGATACCAATAGGCAGAAAAAGAGCGTTCCACACTCGCCGTCATGGCTACTGGCGGCACTGCTGACGCTCGAACGTTTATAAGGACATGTATACCCCGTAAAGTGGACGGGAGGATGGCCGCCGTGGTAGCTCAGTTGGTAGAGCATCGGACGCGTTATTCGAAGGTCGCAGGTTCGGTCCCTGTCCACGGCAACTTATCTTTTCGTCCACTGTACTTTCTTCATATTTACATTACATTTACTACTAATAA
>JALIZH010024564.1:0-22434 GCA_030522465.1 Rhipicephalus appendiculatus
ACGTCCCTTCTGGAGCATCTCTACTCAACAAATAACGTAATCACAAACACACACTCACAAACAAACAAACACACACTCACAAACAAACAAACACACACAAACACACACACACACACACACACACACACACACACACACGCACGCACGCACGCACACACACACACACACACACACGCACGCACGCACGCATGCACGCACACACACACACACGCACATACATACGCGCATGCATGCACGCACTCGAGAACTCGATGAAAAATTGGGCGATGGCCCAGCATTCGTCAAATTTCTGGTTCTGATGAAGGCAGTGCCACGTCCAATACGTTCACAAGCCAGTAAACTACACGCAGTTTTCGTAAGGACGCCCTTCAATTTTTTCAACCATTTGTGCACGGGACCTGCAGAGCTTCCTCCCACAATTACCTTTGAAACTACACGTTTCTTTAAAAAACATTCTTCGTGGTTCTCTCTTCTGGACCAATCCCTTCTCTTGAAACCATTGCCTCCCGCTACGACTGAAAAATAAAGATTTTTTTGAGCGTGGAGGCGTGGTTTAAACATGCGGGAATTATTTGTATGGTGTGCGTCAGGGGCGTAGATATTTTTTTCAAGGCTTCGGGGTTGAGTTCACCTGCCCTGTGTGCATGTTCATGCATGTGTTGGTGTGTGTGTGTGCATGTTTATATACACATGCAAAGCTGAAATTTTCTGGCGCTTGTTGAACAACCCCTCCCCCCCCCCCTCCTTGGATACGTTACTTTCATCGTTATTTACTAGGCTTGTGCGAATAGTGAATTTTAAGTTCGAAGCGAATAGTGATTTTGGTCGAATAATTTCGAATCGAAATCGATTAGTATATATCACATATTATACAGAAAAATGGGCATATTTCTCATGACCTAACTAACGTGCACAATATTTTTTTTTTTAAATTGAAATAAGGCCTGTGCAAATGCCATTTTTTTTGGTTCAAAGGAAGTGAAAACAACTTTGAACAGTAGAAGGATTTGACTTTCGGTAGAATGCAAGTGATAACCTGTAAAATATGCTATGTTTTAAAATTTACTACACTCAGTGCATATAAACCGGTATAAAAAGCTTCTAAACTTAAAAAATGATGAATTGATGCGAGGGTAATATGTTCATTCAACCTTGAAGTGGGGCTTCGCGGCAGTGCGGATTTCTCCTGGATAGGTGCTTTCACGGCTTAGCACTCCTCTACTGCAGTGAAACCACTTTTTACAGGGGGTTACATGCGGATTAATATACATCTATTCGTTCATTTCGAAGAGTTCGAAATTTTCAATAATTTAAATTCGAATCGAAGCGAATTCGAATACTGTAATATTCGTTCGAATAGTCGTTGCATTCGAATATTCGCACAAGCCTATTATTTACCACTAACCCCTCATTTACCCTCCCGAGAACAGTTTTCGTGTATGCGCGGTTCTGTGACTCTGACCTTCCTAGGAGCAAAGATGCTAAAAAACACTTAGGGAACTTGTAAATTTTGTGTTGCATTTATAGGTCGGACTTTTAACGAGCACAGTAACTCGCAAACGATATCACTGTACAGTAACTTTGCACAGTAACTCGTAAACGAAATCGCTGCAAGCACAATGTGGTCGTTCCTCCTTCGTTTATTCAATGCCAATGGCAACGTACACACTAAACAAATTCTGACCCATAAGTGTGTAAAAAAGGGTGTGACACCCTACTGCACACCCTTCGAGCACCCTATTTGGGCCGCAGCACCGTACAAGCGGAACGGAAAGGGTGCATGCATCAGAAGGGTGTAAACTAGGGTGCAAGAAGGGTGCTACAACTAATGGGTGCTGAAGAGCACTCATAAGGGTGTACAGTCACCGACAAAACTTTGTGAGCAATGTGGTCAACGAACGTAGCCAACAGCTTTTAGAGGTCGCCTGGTTGGCCACCACGGTCACACTACAAGCCCTACCAAAGTAACGGATATCTGAGGTCCGTAATTCTGTGACCATATAAGCGTTTCCACTTCGTATTGGGGTATGTGTGCCCCTTATGAAAATGGCTCTTGATTTTCCATTGCCGGACTATGATCGAATTATGGACTTTATTGATTATCAATGGTTTCGCAGTGCTCATTGATTTGCTTCATTACTTCGTCAACAACATTTCTGTTGAGCAGTTCGCCATAAAAGTTTCATTGACTCATTTCTATCGAAATACCATTGAGGGAACATTTCCTCAACAATATTTCTGTTGAGCACTTGGCAACAAAAATTTCATTGACTCATCTTTTTTTAAACACCGTTGAGGAAATATTTCCTCAACAATATTTCTGTTGGGCAGTTTGCAATAAAAATTTCATTGACGCAATTCTTTTGAAATGCAATTGAGGAAACATTTAATCAACAGTATTTCTGTTGAGTAATTTTCAGTAAAAATGTCATTGACGCAGTAACGTCGAAATGCCATCGAGGAATTATTGACTGCCGATGCAACTATCGTGCGACTTAATGTAGTTCCCGCGCCACTCACCTCTGCAAAGCCCCATTTATTTCACTCAGTACCATCAGTGCCTCACAAATTTCGATGTTCTAGGTCCGTCCAGTGAACACTTACGCGCACAACACGCACGCACACACCCAAGCACGCGCACACACACGCGCACCACACACACGCACGCACACAGACACGCATGCACGCACGACGCGCGCGCGCACGCACATGTACACGCACACGCAGGCACACACACACACACAAACACACACACGCATGCACGCCCACACGCACACACACACATACACACATGCACGCACGCACGCACATACATGCACTCGTGCATTGGTTGAACAATTCAGCGGTGGTCTAGAATTGGTGAAAATTCGGCTTCTGACGAAGGCTGTTCCGCAGCCACAACGTTCACAAACCAACATAGGCGTGCGTAGGGGTTCCCCTTCAGGGGGGAGCCCCTGATAGTTCAATGTATAGGGCTCACTTTGCGCCCCCCCTCCCCGAGTCGCAGCGCGCCCCCTCCCTATAATATCAGTGTATGGGGCGGGCTTGCTTTGGGGAACAGTGGGGAACAAGGCATGGCCTCTGAGATTGCGCGTTGGCGCGATCTAAAAGGCCATGAATAGACTAGCCAATGAAGGGGAAGGTGTAGCCGGCAGACGGAAGGGAGCGGTGCCAGGCGCCGCCGCAACCATGGGCGCAACGTAGTTCAAATCGCCCGCTGAGTGACAGCCAATCAGTTCAAACCGGAGAGCGCGCAGGCGCAGTTAGCGCGGTGACGTTCATGCTTGTCCGGACTCGTTGAGGAAAAGAAAGCTCACGCTGCGAACAGTGTGTTTGCTTCGCGCATGTATTTTTAGCGTGTTTATCAACATTACGTGCGGTTGTCGTCGTTGAATGGACACGTAGTACTGCTTCCATTGCGTGTCGAGACGTTCGGGTGGTTCGGGTTGTTGTTTGACGCGGAATCGACGGCGGCAATGCGTCGTCGTGGGCCCAAACAACGGACGCGCAGCCGGCGCAGCTTTGTCTGAACGGGATCGCAAGCGCGCCTTTTGACGAGACTCACAGCAGCGGATACCACACTTCGGTGAGTACAAGAATGTTGTCAAATCACGTAACTGAGTTACATTAGTGCGTGATGCCTTTTATGCAGGTAAGAGTGCCCGGGCGGCGAGCTACCCCGGCGGGGTGTCTGTGCAAGATAAACGGCTTGAAACGAAAGTATGCATTGTGCTAACATCTTCGCTTTCTGTGCTTGGCCGTGTGTGTTGCCGTGTGCGTTGTTTAAAGCTGTAAACAAGCCGGCGAATGCTCTTTCCATTGCGCGATTCTGTGATCCTGTCATGCAAGCCTTGTGTTGCTGAGCCGTTATTCCTGTGGTGTGTACAGTGCGAGATCGTCGTCTGAAGCGGCTTGTTACAATGCCTTGTGGCCGTAAAAGTGGGTCTATTTTTAAGGGTACTGGTAGTGCCACATGCACTTGGAAGTTATAGTTCAATAAGCATGGGTATAATGAACTAACGTGCAAAGGCAGACGGGGACGCAGATTGCCACAACGCTGCAATGCACACCCTATGCTGCTCGGAGCATGGTGCTGGTGCGTCGCCGTCTGCCGTGCTGCGTTGTTTTTGCAAATAATTAGCACGATTGTCCATTGAATAGTATTATATTCTGGCTGCGCAAGGTCGCTGCTCGTAGCACTTAGATGTGCACAGCCGCCCAATTTTTTAAACCTGAATGCGCGAGCGTCGACCGCCCGTCTAAAGGAGCGCATAACGAAGCACGGCGGCGAAATGAACGAGCATACGCGCATGTGCTTGATGGACAGTCCTGTGCAGTTGCCTTCTGCCTGGCTGTTCCCGGGAACTGGATTTGTGTATATACATTTGCAGATCACAGTGAGGTTGCTGGTTTTCTGGCGTGCTGAAAGCACTGAGAAAGTCAACAAACAAAAGAGAATAGATCAAGGGCTCATTTTCCTTGTTAGACACAATCTGATGAAGCCAAGGGAGGCATATGGGAGATCATTCATAGTTTTTAAATGTAGTGTAGTAATTATGACATAAATAAAGAGGAATTAATGTCAATAAAAACACAACATACTACTGCCAGGGCCTGAACCTACAACAAAGTATTGCATCTGATACTCCACCACTCTAGCTACAACATAGTCGTTCTCTCATCCACCCAGTGGGCACCTCTGTGTGTGTAGTCCCAATAGTGTCACAGCAGCATTTATAGCCATGCTGGTGTCACGTAGCCCATGATCTCTTTACGAGCTGGTAGCTGACCAATAAACGCTCAAATGCTACCTGAGGGCATCAAGTTTCCTGGCACGAGGCTCTCACTATGAAAGAACAAAAGGAGGTCGAATCAAGGGCTCATTAAATTGAACAGACATTTCTAGTGCATAGGACCAGGTCTGCATATCAATTGACATTAGTACAGCAAGGGTAGCTTTGTTTTAAAGAAAGTAAAATTGGGGATGTTGCTAAAGCATGCCCAAAATTTAATGGCTGCAAGAACAGCAGAGGGGACAGAAACTGACACAATGCTCAATTTTTTTCTGTCCCCTCTAGTGTTCTTGCTATTTTACTGAATCTTAAGCTTTTTTGAAATATCCCCATTCATGATGTGATACAATAAATGAGTGGGCTCATTGTTATCCATTTTGCACATTTACCACAGATATATTCATTTATTATTGTGATGGGAGTGCCGACGGAGCTTCCTTGTGTTCAATTTACCTATATGGCAAGGTGTATATTTCATCCTTTTTTTTATTACACAAGGACAGGAAAGTTCAACACCTAATGCATAATTACAATCGTTTGCAATGAGCCATTACTCCTCTAATACTTGTTCTTAATGCATACAGGACCAATTTTTGATGGACAATTTTAGTATATAAACATGTGCTTATGACAAGCCATCATGTTTAATATTTACTACTTGTGTACTGTAAGGCCTCTTTTGTGTGCTGATGGTTGATGAAACTGTTTCGTGGTGTCTGTTATGCATATTCCCAGCGAAGACGGCTGTTCGAAGGACTGAAGTGGCGGACAACTTGCTGTAAAAGAGGGGAGCATTCTTCCTGCAAGTGTGGACAAGGCCATATTAAATGGTACGCATTTGTTTCCATCACTGCAAGTAGACAGTTTAGATATTTTCTCTTGAGAAAGTTATTCCACCCATATTGTGAGCAACTCCGAGGCAGGAAGCAATACGTAATAGCAACTGCACGTCGTATAGATGTTCCACTTGGCCATATGCATGTTTGTGGTACGTTGTGCTGAATGCTTTGAGTTGAAAAGATTGTAGAAGAAACACCTTGGATCAAGACTAATGTTCAAAAATGTGTCAACTACCTGCACTGTGCCATAGCAGGATATCTGACTGTTTGTGCAAACGTCTATGCAATGCAGAATTAAAGTGATTTTCAGAGTTTCATGAAGAAATAAAGCCTTGGTAAAACAAAGTGTAAGGTATGCATGTTTGTGCATTGGAGTGGTGCCGTCTTGGGCATTGTATTTACCCTAACCAAGTTGCACCAATGAAGTGGCAGCGGACTGTGGCATCCAAGTATTATTCTTTACCTTTATGTATGAAACAGCTCAAAAAAATTAATGAAGAGCAAGACTGGTGTAGCACGGACAGAGTTTTGACAACCAATTGAAAGTTATTTGTAAACCACTGCCACATATTGCAGCTTCAAAAAGTAATTTTCACAGAGGATAGGAAACAAGGGACCCATCAAGTTTCTTATCGTTGAGTACTGATACTTTTTGCTGCCATGTCTATTGATGGCATGCTGACTATCTTGTCGGTAGACTTGCATACAGTGTGCCTCTAGATCTTCGCCATACTTCATTTCTGCGTTTATTGTGCATGCACGCTCCATGCACTGTAATGTCCCGTAACTTCCATATTCATTTTTCGTTCTGCTGTTTAGCTTGATGGTTAAAGGGACCGATAACTGATTTTTGTCGACCCATTCTTTTACGGCGCGACATAAAGCTCACCCTTCGTAGTGTTTGTAGCTGCAGTAGTTAATCCCAAAAGCACGTCGTTACTTTAACAAGCAGTAAAGGCTCTAAACACAGATGTACTATCCGCGTCAAATGAAACCCGAACAGGGGCAAGCATTCGCAGTGGGATAGTGTGTGCCGTCCAGTTGCCACCGTGAACAGGCGCGCATACATGCGCAGTGCTGCCGAACCGGATGCGCACGCCTGTCCACGGTGATAACTGGACAGCACGCACTATACCACTGCGAATGCTTGTCGCTGTTCGGGTTTCATTCGACGCGGATAGTACCTTTCCTCCAGCAACGCTCAGAATTGATAGCGATGCCGCCAGCCCTACTTGCGATTTGTGAAAGCTGTCGTCGTTCTGCTTTCGCAGGAGTTCCTGTAACTAGGCTTAACCTTCTTTATTTCGAGCTTTTCGACTATTTTTGAAAATAACAAGCTGCTACAATGAGATGATGTGGCATTATACATCTTCCTTGTGTTTCAACCCCGTTGTGTGAGCCTGCGCCCAAGGCTGGCCTGTGCCTGTGTCATGGGTGGCTTGTCCCGGCGTCGTTACTCTCTCGATACACGAGCCAAGCCATGCCACCGAAAACATCACTACGCATATGCACGACCGTGCTCCGTAGCAGTGCACGTTATGTCTGAGATGAAGTGTAGGTAGCGAAACTACGTTGCTCTAAAACCTTAGCGACCTGGAAACTGAGTACAGGTTTGCATGAGTACGCTGAAAAGTTGCTCAAGTCGCCCTGACGAGCATGGGATCATTACGTCACGCGAAGGCAGCGCCACTTTATTGCATATACTAACGCAGGCCTACATGTACATTTTTATGGAGTAATATCTTTCAATATAAAGAAACCAACAATATCTCAATACTAACAAAAAAATCGTCGACCGCGTACAGCAATCGACGGTCACGTGGCCGGGCACATCGGATGGTTCATGCTTTTGCCGCCAAAGGCGCCACAGGTCATTTTTTTGCGACTTTCAATGAAGAAATAAAAATATAAATCCACCTCCCACGAAAAAAACAGGGTTGGTTTGAGTCAATGCGACAGACAATCTTTCCATCAGTGGAGTCACCTCATTTCAAGCTCTGGGCAGTTGTCGGTCCCTTTAAGATGGCCCTGTCTGCCATTAAAAACTTCACTACAATAATACGATATTGTATGCTAGGTGAGTTATTCACTGCCCACTTGTGTGATTGGTGGTGCCCTTATATTTGCATGTGATGTTTGGTGCTTATTTGCCGTTAAGCACCTAGGCTACTTACAAAACGCCATCAATCACCTTGGCTGCTAAGTTAAAGAAAACATGTTTAACTTTTTTCAACATGTTGACTAAATCAAACAGCTCTGAATAGGCGTTTGGTGTCTGCTATCTTTCGCTTCTTACAAACCATGACATGTATCTTAAAATCCCTCTGTGAAGCTGTTCCACTCTTCTGTTATTTCTTACTTTAAAGGAGCATTTGGCTGTTGTAGATTGCTTGTCAGTAAGTGTGAGTTTATAGTTATAATAAAGATTAATATTTCACAAATATATCCCACAGTGGATATGCCATTTCAGACAGAACATTTCTTATAACTGTTGTGTCTATTCTGCAGGCTTAGTGTGACCAGCTTGCACAACTGCAGTAAAGCCTAAGTAAAATGATGTCCTAAGATTGAAAACACAATTCGCTGTCATAAGCGGTATTACAGTTTTTAACGCGATAGCGTTAAATCAATTCCAAGCAGAGGAAGTTATTTTCATGTGCAATTCCAAGCAGAGGAAGTTATTTTATATGGCATAGCCCTGTATTGGAGAGTATGTCAATGGGGTTGGAGAGGGAAGTGAGAATCAGGAGGGGGAGAGGAGGAGGGGTGAGCGGAGATTAGTAGTAGCGGAGGAGGAGCTAGGGTGCAGTCGCGCGTGGGAGACTGCAATGTGCAGCCGAGCCGAGTGCAGGTGGTGTGATGTTAGTGCTTCAGCTCTAGCTTCGCATTACTTTAAACTCCATCGCAGAGGCTTCTCCTGAGCCCCACTCTCTCTTGGTATTTACGATGTTATGTCAGTTAAAGAGAGGCTTTTCTTTTTTTTCATTTGACATCGAGGAACATGAGCTGCCTGTCGGTAGAAATCGCTGGCACAGCGGATGAGGAAGAACAGCGGTGCTAGCTGCCAGTCCGGCGTTTATTTTCAGTTCTAACATTCATGGGGGCGCCACGATACTCTTATGTATTTACCTAGGCACGGTAAATACATAAGCACGGTGCATGTATGATACAACGAAATCCTATCTAAAAGGGTGAATGAATTATCCTGCCATTTGCCATAACTTATAAGCACTCATGTTGATCACATCGAAACTAGAGTTCACTTGGACTATGGGGAACGTGCACTGAGCCGGTGGCGCCGCGGTGCGGGAGTGAATGAAAGGAATTGGCGTGTTCCGTGCAACAGCCTACCCATGAGCGCAGCCGTGTCAGGTTGTTAGCGGTGCTTCGCAATGTCGCGTGTGAATTGCTGTGTCGTAAACTGTGCCGATAACTATAAGAACTACGCACCTGGAACAAAGTTTTTTACTTTTCCGCCGTAACTGTGCTTCAGAAACCGGTGGGAACACTAGATTAGTGTACGCCGCGTAAAGCAAGAGATCCCGCGGGCACGTTTATGAAGTACATGCCGTAGCTAGTTCCCTGTGAATTTACTCTACACGCAAGTTAACTGATATTTTTAACGTGCTGAAGGAACCGAGGGGCGGCCGGAAAAGTGATCTCGAGTCTGCAGTCCACAATTCGTTGGCGCAAAGCAAACGACAGATCCAGCAATTCTCCCTCGTACGCCGCTGCCGTTTTTCCGCTGTATCGCAGTTCGTAAACAGTAACATTAAGGAAGAAATCCCGCATACCAGGCAAAAAGGCGTCGCAGACCACAAGAATTTCAAAATTTATTCCCCATGTACTGCCATATAACCCTTAACAGCACTGTGCGTGCAAGCGTAGCCGGGCCACGCCGTTCTACTGCGCTACGTGACAGTTCAGATACCGCGTTCAAAGCTGGCACGTGGCAAATTTACTCAAGGACTCATGCAGCCCGAGCAAAGCCTCCAAACGGAGCTGAACTACTGCACAGAAAACTTCGCGCAAATGCCAAGCATTACTAAATGCAACACATGCAGTTCGGTGAGCGTACATGTTACTTGCGCGCATAGCAAGGAGTTGAACACATGTCAGACACAAATGCCATCGTTTACTCAACACTAAGCAGGCAAAATTGCAAGAAATAATGTTTACGAACATAGATGGTGACGGTCTATGCTTCGAGCTTTGCGCCGGCCGGCCGCACGAATCACCCTTTCAAAACACTGTCACGCGTCTGTACGTCACATCGAAAACATGATTGATTCCGTAAATTTATGTCCTTTCTCTTCGTTTGGGGCCCCAAAAGAATTATGCACTGTTAAATTTCTGGAAGCCCACCCATTTTATCAAACCTGTCACCTTGGCGCACACGCACTTGCATACAACGCGGTCGTAACTGACGGAGAGACGACGATTCGTAGCACGCCAGTTGAAATTGAAGTGGCCGCAAGTCGCCACTGGCGGCGCTGGCGGCGCATAGGTGCAGTGCACTGCTGCGCCCCCCTGTAGGTGCCGCACGTTTCCCATAGGTTCATTGTAACGCAAAAAAACCTTCATAGCCGATGTTGACAAATGGCACAAGAAAAGGACGCACCAGGACAGAACACGAACACTTGAAACGAAGCGCTTGTCTTCGCCTTTTTCTTCTTTCTGTGTGTGTATTTTTTTTCTGGCAATAATTGTCCGAAAACTTGGGAACGCAACTGGTCTTCATGTTGTATCTTGCAGAGTGCTGCGCCGACGGCTTGTTTGGAGGGCATAGCTCATACCAGCTGAGCGTCTCGACACTTATAAAGCGATAGAGCGGCTTTTTCATGCACTTATTGTTCTTTTTGTACGCATATGATAACGTCCTCTTTTTTATGAATCATTATCCTGGCAAGTATAGGTGAGTTTAGGAGTACACCAGCATGCAGGATTCATGTGAGCATTCATGCCCGCGTCACGGGACATTATTCAGGTCAAAAGGAGTAAATCATGTTACCATGGGTCGCGTGCGTCGCAGGTCTCGTCCCAAATGGGAAGCATTTCTTTCTACATCATCCCAGCCATGATATCAGCATGCCAAGTTGAATACGAATACCCCTATTATTATATACGCATGCATTGCCTCTTATAATATACTCGTATGATGGCCTGTTTCTGTGGCCTTAATCATGCAGTGAGCATTATGTCGCAGTTATTGGATCCAGTTAAAATAATTTCTTCTTGGGCAAGCGATGCCAAATGTCTTGTATTAACTAAAGAACACCGCAACAATATGAGGACGGCACGCTGAATTATTCGGCGAAAATGTCACCTTAACATTTAAAGCATGTTATATTCCACGTTCTGTTGTTTATAATTTTGTTATTTTGAAGTCTGTACAATTAATGTTTTCTTCCAGTGGCTAAAAATTGCTACCCGTACACCAGCATAACGAATCCTGACGTGGATGCGGAAGACTGCACAAAAAAATACCTCGGATACGCCAAAAAGCGAGACGAGAAGCATTATGAGAGTTCCTGTAACATTCTGCTAGATAACCTATGCCAGTGATGTCGCATAAGTAAAATCTTTTGAAGAGCACGTTTAATCTTGCATGGTGCTTCCATGGCGATTAAAAGAAAACCCTGCATGAGAAAACATAGCGCGTATCTCCTTTACGTGACACTACAAACTTACCGATACAATAAAACGAAGAAAATTATAAGAAACCAATTTCCAATTTCGCGATTCAATGTAGAATTTGATTTGCCTATATATCATGAAAAAATATGGTGAATAATATCTGCCTTTATTGTCATTACAGTTGAGTGGTTGCAGCACACCAAAATATTGCTCCGATTGGTCCGTACCCTTTCTGACGTTCACTGCACTTACCGACGCAGCAAAACAGCGCTAGACAGCATGAGAAAATTATGTGATCTTTTCAAATTGTTCTAAATAATATACGCAGCTATTTATGGCGCAATGTGACAGGGTCTCGGGCAAGTGAAGAACGAGACCTGATTACTCAAGTATATAGGTCGGTGTGCATATTTTTTTGTAGGGTGAGTTTGACATTGATTGTAAATTTGCAAAGGAGTATCACATATGAAACGTTCAAGGGTTCAAATGGTTGTAGGGCAGAAATAAAAGAGATAGGGGAAGCGAGGAAAGCAAGCGAGCTCCACCAGTTGTAGAGACCTTAACCAGAGCTTAACTAGGAAGCTTAATCACATGGGAGCCCCATGTGCACAGGCTGTTGACTAGCAAGTAGAAACGCTGCATAATTGAAGTACGTGAGATTGCGCGCTCTGTACTGATTCAGGTATATAGGTAGGATATATCACATATGAAACGTAGAAGGATAGGATTCATATGGTTGTAGGGCAGGAACTAAAGAGCTAGAGGGAAGCAAAGAAAGGCGGGGAGCTCAACCAGATGGGGAGACCTTAACCAGAGCTTGACAAGGGAGTTTGATCACATGGGACCCCATGTACACAGGATGTTGACTAGGAAGCAGAAGCGCTGCATAATTTGATGTTGACTAACATCGATTGCGCGCTCTGTTCTGATTCAGGAATGTAGTTATGCATGCTTAATCTCGTGAAGGTCACCCCAGAACTACCATTCATTGAGATTTCAAAAAATAATGGGTGTGGTGAGATTTCAGTGAAATCACAGTACAGTTAGCCGGAACTTCACATGGCACCTATCGATCGTTTTTCGGGCAGATGACACTCATCAAAACTGGTAGCTACGCTGGTCCGTATGCCCCAACATGAAAAAAAAATAAATAAAAAAAATTAGCGGAGCTTGCACTAAGTCACATAAATGTAGGTCGAAGAAGAGCTCGTGGGCGCGTAGCTGGCCCTGGCTTGGCTAGGCTTTTATCCCCTAACCTGTCTCTTCCCGAACCCTTGCTATCGCCTACTGTACATGGCTAAGCTTCCTCGCAATAATATGTTTTAAATGCGAATTATTTTATAGAGGACCGAAGTCACTTTGAGCGTTTCTATCTATCTATCTATCTATCTATCTATCTATCTATCTATCTATCTATCTATCTATCTATCTATCTATCTATCTATCTATCTATCTATCTATCTATCTATCTATCTATCTATCTATCTATCTATCTATCTATCTATCTGGCCGCCCTCGAGAGGGGGGCTCGTGATCGCCTCCTTTGCTCGCTTTTGACCAGTGTTAGTATGGGGGAGGGGAGAGGACTTAATGAACACGACTGTGTGGTCATGACATGAATGGAATGAAAATGCTGTCACGTACGTCGTGAAACCCTCTCCTCGAGTCACGTGTGCACATACGCGTATACCACGGGCCATGGGATGCGGGTGCAAGCCACAAATGATTGACAGTATATATCTTAGGAGCGTGGAAGCTTGGGCGAGTTTGTAAGACACCATGTAACAACTTCAAAGCGCCAAGAAGAAGAACATACGAAAAAGAGTGGACACAACTAGCGCTCGTTGTGTCCACTCTTTTTCGTATGTCGTTTTTGGCGCTTTGAAGTTGTTACATGAAGTATATATCTGCCCAGGAAGGTGAGAACAGAGAATGGCAATTTAAAGACGAGATCGTTCAGAAAATCCAATATCAGCAGCGGTCATCGGACGAATCCGAAAAATCAGGATGGGAGCAGGAATCGAACTCAAGCATTCTGCCTGTCAATCAGGGGTCCTGCCACAGAATCACGACATGTCTTAAAATGCTTTGAAAAACAGTTTATGCAGGCGTAATATCAGTGCAACGTCAATTGTAGCTGCACTGGTGCCTGTTTATGTTTATAGGAAGGTAATAAACATTACATATGCACTCCTATTATACAGGCATCATGTCGGCCTAACGGCGATTGTGCTTCTAGTGGTGGCTCCGCTTTTATATCAGTCTAATAAATTCATTTGTATTCCCATGATTCAGCAAGATTTCCTATGATTCAGTAAGCGTTCGTCCACCCCGGAGGTCAACTGTTCCTGCCAATTCAGAAATTTGGTCAAAGCATAGTTTCCAGATAACTAGAGAAGTAATGGAAAAATTCCACATTAAACAAATGGATGACGCATGCCTAAGTCAGGCGTCGATGCCTCTGACGGACATAGAGGTCGCCTAGCTTCTCAGCATGTGTGCCGTTAGGTGATACGCTATGTAACTTTTTCCATTCAATTTTAACACTTTCACAGCGCCAAAAAATGCCACCGCAAGAACATATTTTGTTCATGCTTGTTGAACTATTAGTGTCACTGACATTAAAAAGTGCTACTGGCATCTGTGTTCTCCTCATATCATGAGTACTTAGTTACACGAACTTTCAGCTCCCGAAATAAGTGCAGCGCTAAATGTCACAAGAGAATGCATTTCTTATGCTGGTCTGATGACTCATAAGGAATACATCATCTGGTAATAGGAAACTGAAGGTTGCTGTTTTGAAGGCTAACAGACTTAACTGTTACGTTCATTTACAAATAGCACGTGTTGTGTATAAAAAGAGCAATCATCTGACAAAAGTGAAGTCACCATGAGAACACTCCCAATACTGTAAACACTAGTGAGGGCCTTTTCGCCTAATTCGCATTTTACATGCATCACAACCTTACAAAAAATGTCAGCTCATAAATCAAAACGAGCGAATGCATCAGAAAGTGTGCTGCAGAAAATTAAGTCGAGATTAACAACGCTTGTGAAAAGTTCTTGTGTTAGCGTCACGAACAACGTGACTCATGCGAAGATGCTTTTAATATGTCTCCGGCTGTGTTAAACTTGTTGCAAAGTTTAGCTGATATTGGCGATGAACGTGTTCCGAAGTGAGCGCTGCTTTCCGTCCGGTACTATTTCATGAGGCTCTGTGATTATAGTAGAGGGACGAGCGGCATGTCACTGATGGCCATCTAAAAGGCATCAGGTTCTAAACACCAGACAGTTCTGCAGTGGAAATTTGTCACCGTCCGTAAAGTGACGGATACCACAGGGATGCACACGTACACATTTGACTAACTATTTCCTTTAGATCCAACCTAAACAAATACACACAAAAGGTATTGTCCTGAATATTACATCTCTAAATACTGATTCGCTGACTAGAAGTCCAAATCAGTTACTCTCACTAGATAATGTATTACTATGTACCAAAAAAAAAAAATAACGCCAGGCCTGCGCAGAACGTTCCGCACAGTCATAGCGAAAGCTGGAAGAGCGACCTTTCTAAAGCCTTTTTTAAACACTCTTGGGGCAACTGCTACAAGCGCACTTGCACGGTACCCCCTACGCCATAAATCATCATAACTTTTTTGTAGCGGGGAAGCGTCCACTATGCCATTATTCTTCATTCTTCGGAAAAGCGCAGTACCCGCTACGCACTTCTAACGTGTTATGTGCACTTTGTTGATGCTGTATGCTGTGGCTGACGACGATGAAGGATTATGCCTGAGGCTTTTGTAATGGGCTGGAGCATTTAACGACCCACTCGTTAAGCAATTCCCATTGTGTGACGCTTGGTTGTCACTTTACTGTTCTAAAACGCTTTAGAACACATGTTCAAAAGTGAAATGAAACCTGCATAGGGTCTATTTGCAACGCAGTTTCAGGCACCGGCGTAGCTCAGCGGTAGAGAGCTGGGGTGCCACGCAGAGGGACCGGATTCGATTCCCATTCTGTGATAGGTATGTTTTATTTAGTTAGTTTTTTTTTCTTATTTCGCGCGATAGTGGTTACGGACACCGGTGGCGGCGGCGGACAACTACGGCGCAAAAACGGCCCTTGTTGTGATCTCATAACAGCTTTCGCAGTAAAAGTCGTATTTCTCTCTGCTCATTTCATTATTATGTCCTCATTTTGTAGTTTATTAGGCAGATCTTGTCTGCTAATTATGTTTTGATAGATATTTGTACTCCACATTTTCTTGTACATGTCAGTGTACCTTTTCAACGTATCTGTACGTAGCCCCTTCCTTGTTCTTCGGTACTCCGATGCATGTTAGTGTTTAGTTCACTTAAATACTTTCTATTGAAGTGAGAAATCAACATTGACATTTTTTGCTCACTGGAAAGGATACAACTGCTGTTTTTTTTTCTTTCTATTCCCTGCTGTGGTAGGATTTCTTATTTATTCTTTTTTACCAGACCTACAACTAGCCTTAAGCTACAGGCCCGACAAGAGTTTGTTATCAGTACGTACAATATGCAAATAAAAAAATTGATTTGATGTGATTTGAAATCACAAACTAATTGGGCTGCACGTAAAAAACAGTAAAGTCCGAATTTACTTTCGTTTGGCAGTTGGGGTCAGGGTTGCACTTGACACTTGCTGGAGCACTTGGGGCGTAGCCGGGGGGAGCGACTTGAAGCCAGGGACCGAAGCTTTGACGACGTGGGTTCTGTCCAGACGGAGTCGCTGTGCGTCGTCCATTCGCCCGATCGAAAGTTCGACTGCCTCGAGCTCTAGGTCAGCTTATTTGAATTCTCGCGGCTCTATTCCGAGATTCCTTCTGGGACAATTATAGGAGCGTAGCCTTTCTTCCTGCCATACCGGTGCGGCGGGTGTTTCCACAGAACTCTGCCCGGCGCCGGGACCGCGAGCCAAGCACTGGTGGCAACTTCGCGTGTTCTGCTGTACGATATGGGGGGGGAGGGGGGGGAAGAACTGATTAAACTCGCAGTCTGGCGACGTGTTCTCTCGGCGCAACTTCACTTGGCTTTTGGTTATTCCACGAAGTGCATTTGAATATGCAAGCTAATGAGAAATACCCATGGTATTTTTAAATTTTTCCAATCAAAAACATTGCCGTGACAATTTTCCCTTTTCGATTGCGGAGCTGTTCTAGGACTGGGACATACTACAGATGAATGTCCGCGTTGGAGGTTAGATTCTTGATCCAATATACACCAGATAGAGATGGCGCAAGTGCCTCGGTCGTGCATCAAGTGCTGGCCACACAGTGTAACGCGAAAGGGCGGCTCGGAAGTAAAGAGGGCCTATAGTCGCTGTAGCAGGGGTGGGTGTGGCAGCAGCTGCAGCAAATCGTTTTCCGTGCACATGTACTCTAAAAATAACGTAATCACAATCACTCACACAAAATCACAAATCTTCATTGCAAATTACAAAGGAACACAGTAGAACCCTTACAACAGACACGGAAACACAGGTTAACCGCAGCTCCGCTGTTTCTGCAAATTTAACACTGGGTGGTACCGGGGCGAGTGCGTTGCTGTCTGTTTGCTTATATTTACTTGAAAAGTTAAATTGGCGCACTAAACGCTGAATAGAACTAAATGTAATAAATACCTATAAAATATTAGCTAGAAAGCATATTCCGATTATGAGGAACACTGTTGAGGGCAAAATAAGACTACTCGTAACCAAATAACGCAGAATCAAACGTTAGTGCGCCATTCTTCTACCTCCCACTCTTAACCAAGTCCTTCAACAGCAGCCGACGGAACTGATGAAAACGAAATTCTAAGATGAGACAGAAGAAGGAGAAAGTTCGTACATGGTCCCCAGGTCCGAGAAAACCGCCTTTTTCGCAGCCTCTCGGGTGAGTTCGGAACGCACCCCTGTGGCTGTAACCTGACACTGAGGGGCAGCTCTGAGTAAAGAAAACGTGGGCACCGACATTGCGGTGACCACCGGGCTAGAAGGAACGAGGAGAAGACGACGCGGCGACGGCTTCAGTCTAAAATTGCCCTCCGTGCCGAGAAGTCTTCTACTAAATGTGTATTCATGCTGCCCTTTCTTCTGTTCATAATGAAACAGTTAGTCGTTGCCGGAACAACGCATCGGTGTTTTATTTAACGAAAGTGAACGACAAACTTTCTAGCGCCGAAACCCGGGACTTTTCCTGCCGTGGACATTACAGTGTACTTCCAACTCCAACGACTCCACGCCGGAACGTCCCTGTGATAATCTCCTGATGCCGTCCTTCCGGTGAGCTTACCAACGAACTATTCAGTTAACATGGAACGCGGGAGCAAGAAACGCCTGGTCCTCAGCACACAAGCCACCCGTCTCATTAACGAATGTGAACAGGGTAGGCAAGTTAGCCTCACACCGAACGAAGCAGGAGCGCTGCATGCCCGGTTGACATCCATACGGACGGAGCTCGACGATGTCAACAACGAGATGGAGACCTTGGTTTCCAAGGACGATCTGGAGGAAGAGTACACTGAAGTGATTGAGTATAACGACCATATAGTGCAATGCTTGACACGGCTGGAGCAGAGAACGAACGGCGGCTCAGAACAAGCGTCTCCCGCTCAACCATTCAACGGTGACGTAACCGAAACGACGTCACAAAAAAGGAACGTCAAACTGCCAAGGCTTGAGCTGGTCAAGTTCAGTGGGCGACGACATCAGTGGCAGCCCTTCTGGGAGTTGTTCCAACAGGTAGTGGACAACAACGATCAACTTTCCACTCCTGAGTCGAAACTCCAAGTTCCACTACCTGAGGGTATCTCTCACCGGTGAAGCCGCTGCTGTGCTTGTCTACCCCCAACGTCCCGGTGCTACAACGGCGCGAAGCAGCTTATAAAGAAACACTTCGGAAACGTAGAGCTCCTAATCCAGGAATACATGAAGAAGCGCATCGACATCACACCTGTGCGCGCTTCGGACGATGTGCGCGGAATTCGGTGTCTGTACGGCACTGTGTCAGCGCACATCAGGGGAATCGACACCCTCGTCCGGAAGCTCGACAGCTTTAGTGCCATGCTAATCCCCATTGTGCAACGGGCGATGTCGATAGAGATCCTGCTCGACTTCAGCTGTAAATGCGTAGTGGAAACAGGGCTATGCTATCCATTACCATGTACTCTCCCCTTTTATACCATACCTACATGGCTAAGCAATACATGGCTATGCGACACATGGTTTTCGCTGCATGATGTGAAGCGGTGGTGTACGATGACATGGAATGGCAGCCCGGGCCTCTGATGTGCTCGACACTAAAAAGTAGAATTGTGCACTGGTGCTATCCTCAATCAGCGAAATAAACAGAGCTCACCCGCGGTCATTGAGTGAGCTGGGCTTATGACTAAATTGAACACAGACTCACCACGATAATAATAATAATAATAATAATAATAATAATAATAATAATAATAATAATAATAATAATATCTGGGGTTTTACGGCCCAAAACAACGGTATGGTTATGAGGGACGCCGTGCTGGAGGGCTCTGGTAATATCGACCATCTGGTGCTCTTTAACGAGCTTTGACATCGCACAGTGCACGCGCTACTGGTGTCTCGCCTCCATCGAAATGCGACTGCCGACCGTGACCGCTACACAACCGCGGCGGACTCGCCATGATAGTGTACAGCGAGCCTCACTGGCACTATGATTCATAAAAACTTTGCCCAATTAGGATAGCTCGGATTCATCCTAGCGGAATCTTTGCTTACCCTGACTTACTCAGGTATAAAATAACAAAATATTTGCTCAGCTAGACTCACTAGGGCTCACCAAAACTTGCTCGAACAGACTCACTCGGACTCACACTCAACAAAATTTTTTGTCTGCCTAACTCACACTCATGGCTGGATCTATGTCTGATTCAGTCTCAGTGAGTAGACACCCGAGGAAGTTCGCCGATCTATGAACGTGAGTGGGAACGTTACGTCGGATAATACGCTCTCATTTAGGTACAACACTGTAACCGATTAATCTTGTACGAAAATGACATGCACAAAATGAAGTTGAAGGCTTCAATGCGTTTTGAAGTAATGTCCACTTACCATGGGAGTATTCTCGGAATTCTCCTATTAAAAAAAAGAATATTAGCTTGTTGCGGGCTCCTCAAATCAAATCTCACAAAAATGTGGGTACTGTTCGCAGTTTCAAAATTAGAAACCTCTCTTTTCCTGATAAACTTGCACTCACAAACTGGTAACGATATCAATCTTCAACCTCCACGACACAGATAATTTTAATTGTACCACAATAGAATTACATCATGCATAAAATTGAGCTACTTATGTTGAACCGTCGAAAGGATCTGTGTTTTAACAGCGGAGCTGTTTGAACGTGAGGTTGTGGTGGCCCCCCTTTCTAAAACCTTGGACGGTGTGCGCCACAAAAAGCGGGTGTGTGCCAAGCAGCTCGTCGTATAACATAGCTATTGAGGAATAGTATAGCAAGGGGGCAGGAAATGGAAGTGATGGTGAGGAGGAAATATATAAAGGTGAAGTAGAAGGCAAGGGGGAGGGGAGAGGGTAAAGCATATCATAGCCTTGTGCATTGTAGTTTAGAAGGAAGCCATGCATAATGTAAAATAAGCTAAGTAACAGATAGGAAAAGGAAAGTAAGTGTGCGGAGGAAGAAAAAGAGATGAGAACCAGACGATGAGAAGGTAAGCCATAGCATAACCACGCACAGCATATCGTTGTGAGGGGTGGGAAAAAATTGGGGGACCCTTAAGCTTCACCTTTAAGAGTTGAACGCGATAGCGATATCCTGTCCCTAGTCCGTACTGCAATCCCTTAGTCCACGCTATGTAATGCGTAGCATGCTTTAAACGACGAGCAATTATGCGCGGTAAATGCGGGAAATGTATTCGAAGTTGATATATACCCACTACGTGGTCTTAAGGGGAATACGCGCTGTAACATGTGTGCCTTCTGTAATGGGTACACGGCTTTGAACCACAATGTCGTAATGATATTCACATCTTCTGACGCCCGATGGCTATGCACGCTTGTACCACGCAATCTTACAGCGATATTACATGTTGTGTTGGGACGCCTGTATACAGGACGCGCGTGTTTGCAAAGCATGAAAGTTATCTTCTCTGCAATTCCAAGCAGAGGAAGTTATTTTATATGAAATCACAAGCAGAAGCGTGGCTTCGTGGTAGAACACCTGCTTGCCACGCAGACGACCCGGGTTCGATCTTCATTCGGACCCGGAAATTTTTTATTATTTATTTTATTTGCATCTTTCTCGATTTTTTCGGTCAAGGACAAGATGATGATTTTTTTCGCTCACAACCAACGCCGCCGACGCCGACGCCGGAATTTCTGCGAAACGAGCTCTTTAACGCTATCGCGTTCAAAGAAGGGGGCGTGAGGAGAAGCGATTTGAGTGTTAAGAGGAGAGAGGACAATATATATAGATAAACAAAAGAAACAAGAACACCTAGAAACAGACAAAGAAATAAAGATGACAGGCAGATGAAAGAACAAGATGAAGTAAGGACTCAATCCGCTTTCGCCCGGTGGTGGCCCTTGCTTGCCGGCTCCGCTGTTTGTTCAGCAGATTTCACAAGCTTGAAACTGCTTTCAATTTTTGTTTGCGGTGTACTGCGAGTTGTAGATAATTGACGAAATGTATATAAACTAGACAAATAAGTATTTTGTTTGCATCAGTAATGCTATTCGGCCAGGAGGATGTAAAATACTCACCGATGTAAAAGATTTTCGTGCGCTGCATCACAGCGCATGTCCATTCGCATTATTATAGAGTAACCTCTCACTAACAGAATTTTTTTTTCTGAATTTGTAAGAAATGAAGATAGGAAGGTATATAATGCACGCACGCAGGCATATAATGTACGCTAGGTGCGCTTTTATTGCGTATGTTTTTAATGAGGATGCAGTGCCGCCCAATTCTGCTAAATGTGAAGCATTTCTCAGCGAACTTCGGTGACATTGAGCGTATCTATCTATCTATCTATCTATCTATCTATCTATCTATCTATCTATATCTATCTATCTATCTATCTATCTATCTATCTATCTATCTATCTATCTATCTATCTATCTATCTATCTATCTATCTATCTATCTATCTATCTATCTATCTATCTATCTATCCATCTATCTATCTATCTCGCCGCCTACGACTTCGTGCTTTCCTGGCCGTTTCGTCAACGGGATTTACACCAAATTTGGGAGGGCATACCACGACTGCATGCTGAGCATAAATGCCAGGTCATAACATGAAAGTAATGACAAGGATGTCATGTACGGCATGACTTACATGCCACGCTCATGGCGCGCTCACGGCCCGTTTCGCTAGCTTGAAATGTGCGAAATTTGGAATTCTGTGACGTGACTGTGTGACGAATATAAATTACAGGTGGTAACATAGAAATCATGACATGTATGTCATGTACGACATGAATTAAATTCCATGATCATGGTGCGCTTCCGTCCTTAGTTAACTGGTTATATACGAAAATTACTATGGCAAGACATGTATTCGTTACGACCATAAGTGACGTGTCATCATTGTATATACCTGAAGACACGTTTAATTAGCATGGTATACGCCAGATTATGGTAGCATGGTATATGACAAACATTGGAGATATAATGAACTAAATATCATTACATGAATCACTTCATTTGCGTCGAAGACAAACAAGGAAATGTGTACAGCTATTTGCTCGCTACTTCGCATTACATCGATTCCCACAATGTGTGGGATCTGCCGGATTTTTTACTGTATGTTTCAGTTGCTCACGAGGACATCTTCCGAGCACATATAAGATGGTACTCGACTTATACGGCTAGGATCTGAGATAGAATTGCAGACGTGTGGTGCCGCCAGCGCAAGTCAGCGCATTATGTCGCTACCTGGAGCCGGAATATCTGCAGCAAGAATCCAGCATTTGATGTTAAACGTCAAGGCACTCATGGTTGTGCTAGAGTCCGCAATTGCAACGGGACTGAATTCATTCTTCTAACGGGTGACCATTTGTTTGAAGTTTACTTGTAATTTGGGGTCTATGGCTGCTGCGCTTTACGATCATTTAAAGAAACGTTTGCGTTGGCACTGGCATAAGGAATGCAGTGCT
>JALIZH010024565.1:0-15023 GCA_030522465.1 Rhipicephalus appendiculatus
AGACTCTCCTGGACCATGAGCGTAGGAGAATGTTGTCACTCTGAAGCCGTGTTGGGTCGTCTGTCCACGTCGCTTTGAGTGTGACCTCTCTGATGAGTGTGCAGGTTGCACCCGAGTCGACTTCAAACTCCAAGGACTTGCCACATACGCGTAGCTGAGTCATGACCTTCTGCGTGCTGGACGCGTCGATAAAGGTGTTGAGCTCGTAAAGTGCCACATCTGGTGAGTCCTACTGATTCGTCACTGGTGCTGAGGCCGCTGTAGAAGTTCCTTGTCGGGGATATTCGATGTTATTGTTCTTGTTGCTTTTTGCCTCTTTCCGCTTTTCAGGCAGACCTTTTAGTGTGTCCGCGTTTCTTGCAGTAGTTGCAGGAAGCCGTCTGAAACTTGCAAGTCTCCGGACTATGCTGTGCGTCACAACGCCAACAACGTTGTTTCTTCTGTTGAGCAGATGTACTCGAGTGACCTTGGTTTTCCGTCTTGCAGATACTTGTACCGGCTTCGTGAATCTATTTAAATTCGGTTTTCACGTTATTCCGGTATTCGACGGCGTATTCAGCTCGCAGCGCAAGGTCAAAGGCTTTCTTGAACGTCAAGTGCTTTTCTGCGAACAGCTGTTGCTGGACCAGCTCGTTCCAAAGACCGCAAACGAAATGATCACGCAGTCTTACGTCAAGAGGCACCATTGTCGTATTCGCCGAAGTGTCTGGGCTTGTTCCAAAAATTGCAATCTGCTGCTAGCTTCTTGAGAGCTGTGACGTAATCACTGACAGTTTCGTCATGCGGTTGGTCACGTCGTTGGAAACGTGCCCGGCGGAAGACCTGAGACGGTTGTGCATCAAAGTAAGCCTTGAGCATCTCGACTATGTTCTCATAGCTCACTTGGTTGGGCTGCTTGGGTTGAACGAGGGCGCAGACGATCTCGTAAGTCTGTTCCCCGCACAGCGTTAGCAGATGAGCGCGTTTCTTCGAAGCGTCCGTGATGTCGTTAGCATCGAAGAACTGTAGCCTCCCATACCAGGATCTCCAGGAGCCGGAGCTGCCACTGAAATCGGGTAGCCGACCAAAGTCCGGCGTCGCCTTTTCGTTTCCTTGACGTCGGTGGAGGGCCGATGAGTCCAGTCTTCCTCGTCGCCAACTGTTACGCCTGTACAGCCGCTTGTGGCTGCTGACGATTTATTTTACTTAAGAAAACATCAACAAGTCAGCAGGCGTAGCCCAGCCGTTGGAGTTGCAAGCCAGCGTTCCATGCAAGACTCGCGCTTGTGCCACAGCACCAGTGCATTCGCGCGCACACTTCGTTGTTGTCGTCTTCTAAGGCGACATGTAATTCTAATATACCGACGCCCAAGCCATATTCTATGCTCCAATCAACTTTCTGACGTCGCCTTTTCAATGCGCTTTATAGCGTTTCCCAACCTCACATTAGGACCAAGCAACACGTCATGACACTGATGTTCACCGGCTCCATTATAATCAAGTACACATTTGTCTGGATGTGGTGTCTGGCCTGTCAGCAACAGAAAATCCACCGACATAACAAGGTACCATTCGGCCCGTTTACCTCACCAAGTGAACGTCCTGGCAAGGAAAGAGTAAGGGAACAGAAAGGCGGAAGGCAGGGCGGTTAACCGAATTATCTTGCGGTTGGCACACATACACTGTGGGAGTATAGGGAACGTGTTCAAGGTTTACATTTATATTTTTGGACAATAACTTCTATCAAACGAGAACATCTACGTACTAACCTGCTTCGAGGGAGGCGAAATACGAGAGGCCCGTGCACAGTGCATTTTCAGTGCATGTTAAAAATCCCAGAGTGAAAATTTCCGGATGCCTCCGCTAGGACGTGCCTTATAATCATGTCAGGGTGTTGGCATGTTCAACCCCAGATATTATTATTATTATTATTATTATTATTATTATTATTATTATTATTATTATTATTATTATTATTATTATTATCGGCTAACACGCGTCCAACGCTGTACGCGTTGGTCAGATATGTTTCCTCTCCCCAAACGTGCGTAGTGAAACAATTGCGAACGAACGCATCAGTGGCAGACTTGTTTTATCGCCGCAGTGTTTCTCCTGGTACTGCCACACATGGAGAACGCGAGTTTGAATTGGCACTGTTCAATAACATCCTGTAGCTGTTCAATAACATCGTAACCTTCCTAGGAACATTCCTCATCTGAACGACTACATATCACCCAATTTCCAAACGTTTCATTAAGCGTTTTCAGCCCTTTCTGATAACTCGCTTTGTGCACTGCCTGACTAAGCGCTGGAGCACATCGACGCCTTTTCTTCCTTAGTTTTCGGGCCACTTTGAAGCAGCAGTGGCGCCGTTAGCCTTTCGACATGGTGTTTCAGGCATCGTTACGCCAACCAGAAGAATTTTTCAACCCTGCCGTTTCCTCGCCATGCCCTGATTAGAGGTGTGCACGGGCTTCGGGTAGCCCGAAAGCCCGAGCCCGGCCCGGCCCGCGGGCCGGGTTCGGGCGGGCCGACGTCTTCTCATCTCGGGCCCGGGCCGGGCTCGGGCTACATTGTTTTTTGTCGGGCGGGCCGTGCCAAATGCAAAGCCCGAATCGAGCCCGAAATATAGGCGTTGTGCCGGAATTGTATTCCACCGCGCAGCGCCTTCTCCCGCGACTGCCCCCCGCCCCCCTTTCTCGGTTCTCCTTTCTCCTACTCACGTCGTCGAAAAGTGCACGCAGTAAACCTACTGGCTGCCGTCCTTTGCAACAAACCTCGTTGCAAGTAGAGGTGTGCACGGGCTTCGGGAGGCCCGAAAGCCCGAGCCCGGCCCGGAAGCCTGCGCCCTGGAATTTGAAGTGGCTAAAGAGCCACTTCAAGTTCAAGGGGAGAGGATGTAGTCACACAAGATTATCTTTGTGATTATCTATGCCCGGGATTATCGCCTCTCCTACATCTGAGGCACTAAACTTCTGGAAGAACAAACGGTCTAAATATTCCAAGCTTGCTACGCTTCCGAAAAATGTACGGGTAATTCCGGCTACCAGTGCGAGCAGCGAACGGACCTTCAGTTGGGCGGGATATGTCATACAGGAGCGCCGAACTTCACTGAAGCCCGGTTAATTAGACAGCTTATTTTTCCACGACAACTTGTAATCGTTGCATATAGTGAGTGTCATGTGTCGTTTGCTTATGTTTCACTTTGATATGTTGTATAAAATTCCACGTTATCGGAAAACATCTTGTCTCCGCAGCAAACCTTCATAATGTCAGGCCGGACCGGGCCGGGCCCGGGCTTTTATTTTTGTACTTCGGGCCGGGCCGGGCGGGCTCGCAGTTTTCTAGCGTCGGGCTCGGGCGGGCCTTCGACGCAGTCAGCGGGCCCGGGCCGGGCTCGGGCTCTAAAATTCGGCCCGTGCACAGCTCTAGCCCTGATTTCCTGACTGCGTCAACAACTCCGAGTTTTCTTGCGTCCACTTCGTGCCACTGAACTACGCTGCCAGCGGTTTACTATTTTCACTATGCCCAGAGATCTGGCGCCACGTTCGTTCGTTTTAATTGATCGTGGCTCAGTTCTGTAGCATGGTTTGGGTACGGGCTAGCTGGTATTTCATTTGAAATGTGACTGCCGTGCATGTGAAGAAAATGCAAGAAACGCGAAAAAAGAATAGGACGGCCTTTCCTGCCGTTTCAACCCCTACTAAAATTTTCACTGGCCGAGAGGGCTATTACCATTACATTGGTCGTTTATTCAATTACAGATGACAATTACCAACTGCGACATGACATAACACGATACCCAAAACTTACCTGCTTTAGAGCTTTTGAAGTAGAAACACTAAGTGTTCATAGGGATCTTCTGACAGAGATAGGACTACCTATCTAAACGTCGGCTGGACTGTCGATGAACAAATTCTTGTTCATTCATGCTCAACAGCACATGATCTTCCCATCCATCATCTTCCACCTATACTTTCTAAATATGAAATGCAGCCATTCTGCTGTCATCTGAAGCATGTAACTGTAAAATGTTGTAACAATACAAAGACGTCTACTGAAATGAACGACATTGTACTTTTGGCGACTCCTCAGGTCTCGCCTGAGTTCAGTAATTATGCACTGATTGAACTTTGCTTCCTTAATAATAGTAATAATAATAATAATAATAATAATAATAATAATAATAATAATAATAATAATAATAATAATAATAATAATAATAATAATAATAAGAAGAAGAAGAAGAAGAAGAAGAAGAAGAAGACGAAGAAGAAGAAAAACAATCTGAGTGGTTTGACTTGCCATAACCGCGATATCATTATGAGACACGCTGTCGTACAGGGCTGCGGAAATTTCCACCATTCGGTGTTCTTTAACTAGCGTTCACAACGCACAGCTTACGAGCCTCTACCGTTTCGCCTCCAGCAAAATACGACCGCCATAGCGGGGATCGAACCAGCAACCTTCGGGCGATCAGACGACGCTCCTTTCAGAAAACACTGTATGGGAAGAGGGCTAGTGTGCAATGCTCTGTTTGATATAATAATGCTTGCACAATGTCTTTCGGTCTCTGGCGGCAATCGCACCCTTTACCATGGACGCACCCACGTTGACGCTTGGTAATGCATCTCCATCCCGACTACTCACGTTCATGTTCAATGATCAAAAGGATCTTTGTGGCAGCTGTAGCAGCTAACGGAGAGAGCATTGTGACAACCAGAAGAGCATCGCTGATTGTCTACAGAACTTATGCTAGGCTGGCCTACTTGGGGCATGTTACAGTTATTAAACACCACGGCCTGACTAGCGGGAAACGCAACGCGCGTCGTGTCGCCTCTGTTGACCGGCCGATTTTTTCGAGGCGAGAAAATGCGATGAACGTGGTGCTACAGCCAGGCGAGGCAGAGCTGCCTTTGTCATGAATGGGTGTGATGAGCGAGGCGGACGCTTGAGCTAAGGTGGCCCCCTGGTGGTCTCTTAAAGCGTCGACCAAACTGCACTTCTCCTATTCAAAACGCGCGGAATGGGACGGATGCATAACAACGACGCTTTGAAGGTGCTAATCGTGGAGGTCGGGTTCTGTATGCATTACTACCCTGTTGACCAGGAGCACTGTGAGAGGACAGTGTTTTGTCAGATATAATAGGCGCGTTTGCAAAGCCTAGAGTGTGTGACCGTGGCGCAGTTGATATAGTGCCCGGCATCGGCTGCCGTGCACCCAGTGCTCATGGTTTCGATTCTCGTTGACAGAACTTTTTTTTAGCTGTCTCATCGTGTACATTTTTTAGACGTAATTCCTGGATGGAAATGCGTCACTGAAGTTTTGGTGGACTCCAGCATAAAAAATAAAACTCTTTCGTGTGAAAAAAAAAGCACTTAAAAGAAAGAGAAGGCTGCCTAGCTCTACAGAGAAACAGAGGAACAGAGATAGTGCACCCAGTGAGTGGCGACGGGCCCGTGCTTCGCGGGCTCAAGCTTCTCGCGACTTAGTTCATATTTCCAAATTCTTTTTTATTTAATGTATCTCAAATTTTTAGTCACGATCATTGCTGATTTTTCACTCACAACCAACGTTGACACACACGCACACACCCAAATTTCTGCGAAAAAACCTCTTTAACGCGATCGCGCTAATAATGTTTATTCAAGGCGCTCATATCCGTGGAAACGACTTTTTCGTACACTACAATTTGCAGAAAATCTTGTTGTTAGGCTTCGTTTGCATGTACCAAATGGTATCATTCATTATGTAACTGCGCAAAAACGGACGGTGACACAAAAGAAAAGAAGGCACAAACCTTTGTGTCACCGTCCGTTTTTGCGCAGTTACATAATGAATCATTACCAACTGGCCCAACTTACCACTCTTTTGGTATCATTCAGCGAAAATCATTCTATTTCCAATTGCACGAGGAGAACTGTTCAAGAGTACAATTTCTTTTGGGAAAATATCACGCGTGCTTTTGCAATAATAAATGAAGGTACGTACCGTTAGGTGTGCGCGAAGACTAGATTTTATGTTGTTAAATTATCAATGCATTTCGGCATCGCTTGAAAAATCCTTACCGTAAACATTTCAAAATTAAAAAATTGCACCATCTCCCGCTAAAGGGAACCATGCGTAGATGCAAAGCAGCGGGCGCTAACGCTTACAGTGGCGGCAGCGTTGACGCGGGCGCTCACCACGGCGTTGCGCAGGAGAGAAACCTGGGGAGGCGCAAAGCAGGCAGTGATGGACCGGTGTTTTCTACTGGAACATGGCAATCGCTGCTAATGGGCAATGGGAGACAGAATACTCCGATTGGACACAGAGACCAGCAGTCCGCTTTCAGTTAACGAGCACGCTGCGAATTTTTATTGTTCAATAACGCACAGGAGAAATCTCCCACCGGCAGGTCAAAATCCAGTGCCATATATACAGGGTCACCAGTGAACGGTTGTGCAGCGTGAGCAGCCGGTTTTTTCAACCAAGAAACTCGCCAGCAGACGCTGCCTGCGTCGGCGTCGCGAGGCGAGAGAGAGAGGGAGGGGAGCGTAGGAGAGGAGAGAGAGGGGGGACGCGCATGCGCAGTGGGGGTGTTGACGCCGCAGGCAGGGATGCCTAAAGGAGAGAGGGGGGGAGCGTATGAGGGTAGAGAGTGAGGGGACGCGCATGCGCAGTGAGGGTGCGGTCGCCGCGGGCAGGGATGCCTAGAGGAGAGAGAGGGGGAGAGGAGATTTTTTTTTTTGAAAGGGTCTGCGCATGTGCAGTAAGGGTGGTCACGCCGCACACCACCACCACCACCACGGCCACCACCGGATTGTAGCCCGCTCTAAGATGCTTCACATCTAAAAAACACTCCATCTCCACGAAGTGAATGATGATGAGCTGGCGACGCAGTGGGATCGTTCGGTGTTACCGTAAATCGCCCGTGACATTGCCCACACACGCATGTAAATGAGTGACAAGGCGGTGTACGGTCATATACAGCGTTTATTGGTCATAAATGATGTACTGTGTTGACTTGTGGATTACTTTTTGCCTTCATTATTACTGCTTTGTGGACTGTGAGATGTAGAGCCAATGGTTCTACTATCGGATCTAACCTGAAGTTGGAAAAGACGAGGTCTATGCACGTTCCCAAAGTGTTTGCTGGCTGTTTACAGTCATATGAAATGCATCGCAGGGCGTATCGAGTCATCATATACTGCACAAGCCAGTCGTTGTCCGTGATGCCAACGTTTACCATTTCACCGCCGCTTGCCGAGCTCTCGCCCCCCGGGGTAGCAGCTTGTTGTCGGCGTTGCCGTTGAGCCGCCGCCTCCCGCGCCCTCAAATCCGAGTACGCTTGGCGTTTTTGTCGTTATGGCGCCGCTTCCCGCGCTTTACGTTCGTTTTCGTCAAAGACAGAAAGAGAATGTTCCATGGTCATCATCGTCATCGGGTACCTTGCACGTGCTAACGCGCTTATCCTTGATCGTCATCAGCGTCATCGTCATCGTCAAGGCCTGTAGTGGGTACAATGGAAAACGTACAAGCCTAGCCCCTAAGGTGTTTCGGCCCTAAAACAAAATAATGCACTCTGTACTACAATTTTCACGACGTACAAGTTAAGGACATGCTTCATTATTCACCCTCGGATCAATTGATACTTTTGCGAAGCAAAAAATTGTTTTAAGGTATCCTTTGAATTTTTTTTTTGCCTAGTTTAAAAGTTTCGGTGCTGATGGCCCTAAACTGAGGTACCAGTAAGACTTGTTCAACGCTTTGAACCCTATGAAGAACTGTCACTAAGCTTGTCAAATAGATACATTATTTAAAGGCACCGAATACTCCATTTCAGCAAAAATGATGTCATATTATGTAAATTTATTTGTGTTACAGTAATTAATCCTAATTTTCTTTTAATTAAACATCCATTTATCCTGAAGTCATCGATACTCTGTGTTGGCATAAATATAAAATTTCAGGCTAGACATATTGTGCCAGTTTATTTTTGGTTGAGAAAAGAAAAAAAGCGCCAGGCCTGCGCGGAACGCGCAGCACAGTCACAAATCTGGAGAGCGCCCTTTCTACAGCATTTTTTTAAACAATCTTGGGGCAAATACTACACGCACGCTTGCATGGAACCCACTGCTCCATAAACCACCATAATTTTTCTGTAGTTGGGAAGCGTCCCCTATAGCATTATTCGTCATTCTCCGGAGAAGCGTCGCACTTTGTTGATGCTGTGGCTAACGGCGATGAAGAGTTATGCCTGAGGCTTTTGTAATACGTTAGAGCATTCAACCACCCACTCCTTACGCAATTCGCATTGCGTGACGCTTGGTTGTTACTTTACTGCGCTGAAACACTTGATGACACATGTTCGCACGATTCCTTAGCCGACATCAGGCCTACATAGGGTCAGTTTGCGACGGAGTTTCAAGCAATGGTGTAGCTCAGTGGTAGAGTTCTGGGCTGCCACGCAGAGGCCCCGCGTTCGGTTCCTATTCAGTTGTTTAGATTTTTAAATACGAAGCATTTCTTTGTGTACTACAGACACTTTGAGCGTTTCTATCTACGTATCTATCTATCTATCTATCTATCTATCTATCTATCTATCTATCTATCTATCTATCTATCTATCTATCTATCTATCTATCTATCTATCTATCTATCTATCTATCTATCTATCTATCTATCTATCTATCTATCTATCTATCTATCTATCTATCTATCTATCTATCTATCTATCTATCTATCTATCTATCTAGCCACCTACGTCTGGGTGCTCTCGTGACCACCTCCTTAACTTCGGGTAGACCAAAATTTGTGTGGGAGGGTAAGAGGGTTTGACGACTATGATTGGGTGGTCATGACATGAATAATGGGAAAACTCCACCACGTACGACGTCACACGCTTTCCTCGAGACAAGCGTGGCGCATACCCGTATACCATGGGCCGCGGTATGCGGGTATACGCCAGATGTATTTGGCAGTTTATATCTATCTAAGAACGGCGCGAACAGACATTGGTAATTTAAATGCGACAGCGTTAAGAAAAACGGACATCGGCAACGTTGAGACGACGAATGCAAAGCATACATGTTATGGTTCCAGCAGAAATCGAACCCAAGCATTCTGCATGAAAATGAATTGTATTCTACCACATAGCCACGCCACGTCTCGGAACTCCCTTTGGAACAAGACCATACCAGGCATTTTTTTTTCTAAAAGAGCCAAATGCACTCTAACTGAAACTGAGAAAAAACGCAGTTTTTTGCTAATGAAAATATGGCGGGGCCTGCTCCAGTAATTTTTTGCCAGTGTGTTCTTGTACCCTAAATATCTCAAATCCATATTGTGGATAAAATCTACACAGCCCACTATCTTCGCTATTCAGGAGTAAAATTTGCATTTGGCTCTTATAGATTGGAACACTTGATTTGTGCTTAATTTAGGTCGTAAAATAGGTCTAAAAATTGGGGGACCCTTAAGCTTCGCTTTTAAGAGTTGAACGCGATAGCGATATCCCGTCCCTAGTGCATACTTCAATCACTTAGTGCATACTATGTAATGGGTAGTATGCTTTAAACCAGGAGAAATTTTGCGCGGCAAATGTGGGAAATGTTTTCGAACTTGCTATGCACCCACTACATGGTGTTAAGGGAATACGGGCAGTAAGGTGTGCGCCGTTTGTAATGGGTGGCTGGCTTTAAATTATGGAATCGTTATGATAGTCACATATTCTGACGCCCGATGGCAATGTACGCTTGAACCACGCAATATTCCTGGGATATTACATGTTATATTGTGACGCCTATATAAAGGACGCTTGGGTTTGCGAAGCATGGAAGTTATTTTCAGTGCATTTCCAAGCAGAGTAAGCTATTTTCACAGTATTTCCAAGCAGAGGCATGACTGTGTGGTAGAACACCTGCTTGCCACGCAGACAACCCGGGTTCAATCCTCACTCGGACCCGAAAATTTTTATTACTTATTTTATTTGCATCTTTCTCGATTTTTCGGTCACGGACAAGATGATGATTTTTCGCTCACAACCAACGACGCCGACGCTGACGCCGACGCTGACGCCGACGCCGGAATTTCTGCGAAACGAGCTCTTTAACACTATCGCGTTAAAACCATTCGAATGTACTGTACAGCAATATTTTGCGATAAAATTGACATCATCTGTGTGCTTCCCTCGGGTAATGGGCGTAATGACGGTGGCTCGTCTTGAAGAGCGAGAGGTTCTTCTTGGCAAATGGCGCACTACTCTGGAATATCGGCAGTGTTTTCTCGTTCTTGGAATTTATTCAAGACCTTGAAAAGTGCCCCAGCGCTTCCTCTTCTTCTGACCTCGTTTTATATCGTGCCGTTTCGGATCACTTCTTCTTCTTCATGAAATACATCGGTGCCCAATATCTTCATTTCATGTGTCTTTTATTTCAAAATACCATTTTGGAGTGAAAGAAGAACATGATACTGTAGCACTGAACTCGAAAAGAAACACTACGAGGCAAAAAAGAGTAGGAAAGTCGGCCACTTACTCTTTATAATCGAGTTTTGCCCTACAACATCACGCCTTCCAGAGAGTACCAACTCGCCTTAAAAAACTAATTGTCGAACGTAAACATCATAGCAAAGTAACTAGGACACAACCGAAACAGATTGGATGCGACCATGTTGGTAGTTTTGGTCACGGTTGTTGACGCAGCGCTGGTTAAATGAATGTGGCTCCGTTTGATTGAAACAGATGCAGCATTGGCTCATTTTTGATTAGAAAGGGCCTTTCTGAGTTCACTTTACAATCAGGTATCGCCCCATTTTGATTCCAATTGTTTTAGAAATCGAAGATACTTAGGCGCGCTTTACGCTCCCGTGAAATTCAGCTTAGTTTCGGTTTCTGCATTTGGCTCTTTTTGAAAAAAAAAACGCCTCATATGCAGGCGTATTGATGGTAAAACGTGATTTGTGATTGTAATGCTGCCCATCCTGATCTGATTTTCTAAATATTACATATTGTTACGATTAAATATATTTATTTAAAGATGGGCTGATGGAAAAGGGTTGAATGGCTGCCGCACCGACACCGATACGCTCGCAAGAAAAGTGCTCTTCGTCCTCCTCTTCTTTTGTCCTGCTTGTAGCGTTAGCGTAGCGCTCCTCCCTCCACAGGCGAAGCCCGCCGGGCGAGCAACGGCAACGTGAACGCGGAATCGCGTGGATTACGGCGCTTTAGGCGGGCGAGGTGAACAAGTTGCGTCTGCGGAGAATGCTAGCCGTGACGTAGGAGACGAGCTATCGAATACTTCAGGTCACTGAGGCGATCGACGATGACGAAAGGACCGGTGCAACGCGTTAGAATCTTATGAAACAGGTCACACTTGCGAAGCGGCGTCCAGAGCCAAACTATGTCGCCTTTGTCGTAAGTCACGTCTTTATGCCGTGAATCGTAGGTCATCTTGGAACGGTACTGGTATGCCAACGTACGGAGCTGAGCTACACGCTGTGCTTTCTCTGCGTGGCAGAGAGTGTGTGCTATAGAAGGATCCGCATGAGTATAAAAGGCAGAATGGTGTCAAGGAAGCTGTGGGGGGTCTAACATAAAAGAGATAGAAGGGGCTGTAGCCAGTGGCTTCATGCCAAAGTTCTGTTCAAAGTTCTGTTCTTGCGCTCGACGACACCGTTTGTCTGCGGGTGATAGGAGGTCGCGTGGCGAAATCGACAATCACAGATACGTAGAAGCTCTTCGACTACGTCGGCAACGAACTGGCGACCATGATCACTCAGAATAATACGAGGTGTTCCATGGCGCAGTATGACTGAAGACAGGAGGAAGCTTGAAACCTCGATTGCCATGGCTGTTGGCATTGCTGTGGTCACCGCATAACGCGTCAGGTGGTCAACACAACGATCACCCAACGCTTGTTGTTGGATGAGTGCGGGAATGAGCCGACAAGATCCACTCGCACCATTTCGAAAGGACTTGAAGTTGGTGTCAAAGGGTGAAGGAGCCCGACCGGGGCAGTGTTGGGGCGCTTGAATTGTTGGCATTTGTCACAACTGGCCACATACTTTTCTATGGTCATTCGCATTCTAGGCCTGTACAATCTACCTTGAATGCGGTGATGAGTTTTGGCGAAACCAATGTGCCCAGTGGTAGCCTCATCGTGCATAGCACGTATCGTCGCAAGATCGTGGGTACCACTGGTAGTAGGTGTGCACCGTCAGCTGCATAATTATTTTTATAGAGCAAGTCATCCTCGATAACAAAGCCATTGTTGTTTGTCGGCTGAGCAGCTCAATCGAAGACGACATCCAAGCTACGGTCGTCACGCTGTTCTTTTCGGAAGGTGGCGAGCTCGGGAAAAAGTGTATCGTCAATGGCGGCTAGGATTTCATCAAAATTGTCGGCGTCACAAGCAGTTGCTAGCGGCAGCCGTGAAAGACAGTCGCCGTCTGCATGCTGGCGGACACTCTTGTAAAGGACTGCAAAGTCGAATTCCTGCAAGCGTAGCGCCCACCGAGCAAGGCGACCGGACGAGTCACGAAGACCAACTAACCAACATAGTGAATGATGATCAGTAACAATCGTGAAGTGATGGCCGAAGAGATATCGGTGGAACTTCTGGACAGCAAAAACCACATCGAGACACTCTTGCTGCGTGACGGTGTAATTCTGTTCGGCCTTGCTCAACGAACGGCTGGCTTAGGCAATAGCATGCTCGGCGTCACCAAAACGCTGGATAAGGACGGCACCGAGGCCGCTTCCACTTGCGCCGGTATGCACTTCCGTTGTGGCAGAAGAGTCAAAATAGTGTAGTATGGGTCCGGAGGAGAGCTTGAACTTCAGGTGACGAAAGGAAGAGTCACAATCCGCTGTCCAGGTGAAAAGCTTGTCCTTGCGTAGCAATGAGGTCAGAGGGTAGGCAGTGTCGGCAAAGTTGGGTACGAAACGCCAGAAGCACGAGCAAAGACCTCAGAAACTTCTTAGCTCGCGTTCGACTGCGGTTGCTTAAAACTGCTCACTGCAGCTACCTTCTGTTGGTCCGGCCGTACGCCGTGCTTGTCCACTAGATGTCCAACTACTAGCGCCTCTCGTTGGCCAAACTGACATTTCTTTGAGTTCAGGGTAACCGCAGCCTGTTCGAGGCATGTCAAAACAACGTCAAGTCCATGGTTGTGTTCTGCAAAAGTGCGATCGAAACTTACGACGGCATCGAGGTACCATAAACCAATATCCCATTTCAGGCCATGCAGTACCGTGTCCCTAAACCTTTCAAATGTTGCTCGCGCGTTGCACAAACTAAACGGCATAACGTTGAACTTAAACAAGCCATCTGGTGTCACAAAAGCACTTTTCTCTTTGTTAGCGGAACGCATTGGTATCTGCCAGTAGCCCGATTGGAGGTCGACAGATGAGAAGTAGGACGCCGAGTGGAGACAGTACATGACGTCATCGATACAGGGAAGTGGATACACATCCTTTTCGCCATGGAATTGAGGCACCGGTAGTCGACGCAAAACCTCCAGGGATCCGTCTTTATTTTTCACAAGTATGACCAGCGCAGCCCAAGGGCTAGAAGAATCTTCGATGACGCCTTTGGCCAGCAAGTCGTCCACCTAGTCAGCGATGACCTTACTCTCCGATGCGGACACGTGGTAAGGCTTCTGCCTTATTGGATGCGCTAACCCAGTGTCGATCCTGGGACGAGCCCGTGTGTATTGGGAATGCGCACTTGGGTAGCTTCCTGGCTGAAATCGAACAACCAAGCATGACTGCTAAGAACACTGACCAGAACTTGATGCTTCTCGGAGGTCAGTGACTTGTTAACCATATTAAGGAAAGCGACTAGTCTTCAGGAATACCAGGGCTATTATCTGGTGCTCCAGCTTCGTGCAATGTTTCGTTATTTAGAGCAGCTATATCGACGCTAGTATCCACTTCAAACAATGCAAGCCGTATACCACTTGGTAGCACAACAGAGTGGTCAGATACATTTGACACCCATGGTGTGGTTGTTCCCCCGGTCAAGGAGACGACGCATCGAGGTACAAACACACTCTTCTTCATAACGATCGAAGACACAGGCTCAACAGCAGCAGCAAGTGCATCGGTTTCAACACTGTCAGCAGCAACTCGAACTCTGGATACGGAATGTGCCGGGAGGACGGCATCTTCAAGAACGGCGAGGCTGCGTGCACAGGTAGAATGTCGGTCAGCAAGAGGGGGCAGAAAAAAATGCCCCCACCTCCCCGAAGGGAATCGTGAGGAAATGCGAATGCATTTCGCGGGCGCTTCACTCCATTTATATATACGTGCGAGCGAGCGGACGGGAGAGTGGGGCACAGGGAGGAGAGAGAGCGAACGGCGAGAGAAGGAGCGGCAAAGCACTGCACCTACCCTCTCCTACACTTTCTCCACACACGCCTGAGCTCCGCCGAGCTCCCCGCGATGCGAGCGCCCTCACACACCAGAGCGCGCTTCTCCTCTCCACTCACTCTCCGCTACTCCGCCCGCACCACCTGCTCCGGTTGCTATGGGCGAGGATAAGCGCGCGCGCCCACAGCTGTTGCTATGGGAGAGGGAGTGAGAGCGGAGAGATAACACCTGCCGGTGCGCGGACACCTCCTCAACCTATCCTCCTCCTCCTCCTCCTCCTCCGCGGAGAACGCCGGACAATGCCGGATGCCTGACATAGCCCGACTAAGAAATGCATTCGCATTTAAAAGCTCGCCGGTACCGCAGTCAAGCGTGGCACCATACTGGTGGAGGAAGTCGAGGCGAAGGATTACATCGTGAGTAGATTGAACAAGAAATGTGAATTCGGCTTGATATAACTTATCAGAGAAATAAACGTTCACAGTGCACACAGCAAGGGGTCGGAGCAATTGCCCACTTACTGCACGAAATGTGTTAGCGTTGTCCCAGCGAAACATTACTTTACGACCTTACGACCTAGTCTTGTTTCGAAGTCCAGGCTAATACTGGATACACTCGCTCCTGTGCCTACTAAGGCCGACGTAGCAACATTGTCCACTAAAACACTAATCTTTTTGTGATGCGTGGTGA
>JALIZH010024567.1:0-27518 GCA_030522465.1 Rhipicephalus appendiculatus
CTGTAGATGCCCTTGACTCGGCATCATCTTCACGCATTCTTTTCCTTGCTTGTTTATCTTCTCTATGGTCTACAGACTGAGCATGCTGACCTGACGTTGACTGACCCGATGTTCACTGTTGGTGATGGCTATTAGCGGTGGATGCCATCAGAGCATCTTGAAGGGCGGGCGATAACGGAAGGCCGCCGCGCTACTCCTTCTGCCCGACTCGTTTCGGGAGTCGGTCGCTGTGCTTGTTTCGCAGGACAGTGACCTCCAGACCGTCGTTCGTCGAGGTCGAGTCACAAAAAATTGAAAGATTAACTCCACTTTGCTAAAAAAGACAGAAAATTTCAGACGAGCGTTGGGAGGCCAGCCTTATCATGCGTGGTAGCTCAGTGGTAGAGTACTGGGCTGCCACGAAGAACACCTGGCTTCGATTCGATACGTAGGTTAGTTAAATTTTAATGTCTGACCTTTCCGGTTGGAACTCACCTCGTTTTACTTGCATATAGCATTCTTCAGTGCTTTATTCGTGCATGAATCCCTTAACATTGTAAGTGGGAAGTCGCGCAGGCTCGCGAATGTCGCAAGCAATATCAAAACTCAAATTGGCCAGCGTGTGCCGTTTGTTTTTGTACGTTTGTTCATAGGTGGCAGCACACTGCAAGCGACTCGCTTGTTGACCGGTATGAGAGCAAAATGTTCTCCGCGCCCAGTTAACGGGGTGACGCGGAATGGTCGAAGTCATTGGGTGGAGGAAATTCTTCAGATTTCTTTCGGCAGGGATGTTGAAAGAAACCATCTGGACGACGAGGATTTTTCACTGGACGTAGAAGGCTGTGAAAGCACCGAGATCGACAGCAACGATGAACGATCAGCTGCTAACTCACAAAGAGCGAGCTGCACTTCGCGTGCCCTCGTGCGTTCATGTTTTTTCACGCTCGTAAGTCACTTTGATCGTATTTAATGTATAATATCCTTCAGAGAGCTCAAAACAAACGCATAGTTTTTCTTGTGCACTGCGTGTAGCGAAATTATTGTGGATGGAGCGCCGCCTGCCGCGAACACGCTCAAGTTCGAACAACGAAGCGAAGTGGTTAGAGCGATGAAACGTGCTGTCGCAGCCACAACTCACGCCCCTCGACCGGCTAACTTCTCTTGTACTTCAACGGTACCTTCCGAACGGCATTGTTGTTCGACGAATTTTCGCAAAGTCGAAAAAAAACGGTACCTTCCAAAACGGTACCTTCCCGAAAAGCTACGTGTGCATTCTTTCCGATATTCATATTTCGATTGTGCTGATCGAACCTGCAACATCCGAGTTAAATGAATTGCGCACGGCTAGATTCTGAGCATGGCTGTGACACAAGCGCTACAGAAGGAAATTTTAACTGCTTGTGTTTCGTTGGAGAAGCAACTCCCTGTTCCTGACTGCGGGAGAGTAATGACGACGGCGTAATATATTTGCAAACCATCACCTCTTTAAACATACGGTCCCGTGCAGCAGCGATGACGCTACCCACTAGCGGCCTACTACCGCGGCAAATCCGTGAGGCAGGCTCAAGGGCATACTACCTCGGAGTGCCGCTCAGTTCATACGTCAAATATAGTTCATGCAATTTTCTGTAGCAGTACAGGATTTCGCAAAGCATCGTTCATGCACGGTAACGGAGCTGAAATATAACCTTTCACTTCGCGGCAAATAACCTTTCACTCCGCGGCGAGCTTCCATGGTTTGGGAAAGTATTTTTGTCTCATATACATTTCAGTGCAGCTCATGACTTCATCCGGTGAAAGTGGTACGGGCCGTACGTTCGCACGTCCTATCTGTTCCTACGCTAACATACGGGCTGACCCTCCTCCGGGCGCCATGTTCAGTCGTACAGTGCGCCACCTATAGTTCATGAGCATTTCGAGTAGCCCGAGCCGTGAAAGCTATGCATATTCCATGTTTTTTTTAGAGGGTTATAAAGTGCGCAGTCAACACTGCCGCTCGAAGGGACGTTGCCTATTCATGACGGCTCTACAGTGTTTTTTCCTCGATCAAGTTTAACGACTCGCGTGGCTTTGTTAGAATGTTTGACTGTCATGCAGAGTTGCTGGGTTCGATTTCGGCTTCGTTCAGCTCGAAAAAATCCTGGTCGAGATCCACGAATCAATACGTTGGGCGTGTTGGTTTCTAGCTTCCGTATTCAAAGCACGAGACGACACCGCAAAGAAGGCACACACGACACACGGAGTGCTGTCTGACAATTGATATTTCTTTGAAACCAGCGAGCCTTTTATATCAGTGGTGGCCGGAAGAAACGTACAAGAAACATGCACGGATGGCATATCAGGGCCGGCAGAAAGCAGACATGTGTCAAATTTCCCAGTCAAGGTACTCGATGGCTTTTTGGAACACTGCTACTGAGGGAGCGCTTATACGTATATCCTGCAACTTTGTTATCCCATGTGCTTCCTGCATTTCCCTTGTGAACCAGTGTACAAAGATTGCAATGTATTAGGCAAACACTTGCGATGCTCTGACAATGGATGTCACCAGTGGTATAAGCTGGTTTCAATAGAATTTCACTTGCCAGTCAGCGCCCGTGTGTGTCTTGTGGTCCTTCTCTGTGGGGTCGTCTCGCGCTGTAAATATGAAAACACTGTCAAGGTGGCGTAATTTTTAGGGTCATACCACTTTGATAAAGATTCCGTTAATACCATTGCGCGTAGACGTACGACGCATGGTCACGTTTGAAATTAATGACTTGTCGGTGGCGAATAAGCTATATCATTTGAAATAAAATAAGTTGTAAGTTAGCGCTCATTCGTACTTATGGTCGTCTCACGATTCAAAGTTTTGAGCTTAGTATTGTTGAATATGGAGTACTCGCTTTCTCGACCCTTAAAGTTGATAGATGCCGCTGGCAGTCAGGAGTATTGGGTATAATTGCTACTACTGCGCAAACAGCATTCTTCTCTTGCCCCATTTTTGCAGGGTGAAGCGGCTGAATGAAGCGGGTGTAGTCAGCAAATGGCATCGTGACACTGTTTCCCACGGCGCTGATTTCTCACGCTGCCCGAAGGTTGAGCAGGGAGAGGCGGAGACACTGGATTTCGAGCACCACCGCTCCGTCTTCCTTCTGATCGTGGTTGGCAACGGCGTGGCTTTCGCTGTGCTTGTAGCAGAGATGTTGGTGGCCAAAAGCATTTCCGGGTCCGGCAACGTCGCTGCTCTTCGAGTGCATCGATGGGCTGAACGCCGAAGAAGACAACATACGTTGGATGGTTTAAGACATGACACCACGCGTGACCAACACGAGCCATAATATTGACAACTTTGTCCGCTTCAGACGCACTGAACTGAACTTGTTATTTTTAGCGTACACAATTTTCGATGTCACCTCAATATTCACAAATGTCGCTGAAACCGCCTGTCCAAATTTCTAGTACAACTGTAATAACGAAGCATTCCTCTAATTTATTTTGCGATGCTAGTTCTCATCAGACTGCGTTCAATGTGTAGATGATTTGCTGACTAACATTTTGGTGCCTGATATTTTGATTCAGATACTGTCGCTTAGATTCAACGCATTCAAAAGAAAGTACAGTGAAACCTCGGTGATACGATCACAGCTCGTACGAATTTCGGGGTGACACGAATTTTTCTTTGGTTCCCGGCCAAGGCCCATTGGCCTGCGGTGTAATGGAGTATGGTTGTTGCGAACGGATTTTCACCCCGAGACGTTTGATACGAACGTACGCTACCGGCCAGGTAAGAAGAGGTGCTGTCCACCGTCAAATCGTCACAAATCACCATGTAAGAAAAATACTTTTCTTTCGGCCAGAATAACTTTCAGAGAAGCGTCACGGCCTCCGAGATTGTGTGCGCTAATCTTTGAGGTTCTAATGTGCCTCCGTGTGCGTTCGCGTTTATACTACAGAGGGCATTGGCGCCATGATTTTTTTTCTTCTAACGTGTCGACGCGGGCTGATGTCGTTGTACTGTGTTTACACGTGCCTGCCTCGTTTTGCAGACATCATATGAAAGGTGGCCGATGACCGAAAGAAGGCGAGAACGGTCTTGGCGAAGACGTCAGGCCTCACAACGTCAACATGCGCGACTGTTGAGGTCGCGCTTGTGTGGGCACGATCGTAGATCGCCCAAAACATCCTCAACACCTCCGCGATAACAAAAGCATAACATAGGACCGTGGTTTTGAAATCTTGTGGCCTTGATATATCGCGTCAAAGCGGTTCTTCCGTTGCTTTCGCCGCAGTATTCCGGTGTCATGCAAAAAGCATAAAAAGATTCGCAAGGGGCTACTGCTGTCGCGGATCACAACGCACCTGGTTCATTAATTAAACACGCACGTACGGGCCGTGTACTTACGAGTGCTGGTATGAGTGCCGAGATCTAAAAGCTTAAATGACAATCATTCAGATTCCTCCCTGACGTTGCTGCGGCCCTGAAAAACAACGAATGGAAATGTACGCCAGCTTTCTATTGTCGCATGCTGATTTTCCATGCTCTCTGATGATACGAATTTCGGATGATACGAATAATTTTGGTGGTCCCGTGAGATTCGTATCACCGAGGTTTCACTGTGTTTGAATAAAATTTAGTTCGTGCGGAACGCTCACCCTAAGATAAGGTTGTAGAAATTTACCTTGTTACGAGAACAAAAAACAATGGCACTGTCGACTTAGGAATCCGCGCAGTTAATATGGACTCAAGGCAGAGCCACTTTTATCGAGTTCGAGCTATTATAAATACGTTATAGCTTGGGCCGGAGTGCTTGTTAGGCTTTGTGGCAGGTGTTTAGTCAAAATGCAATATTCGCAGCCTTGTCGCCGTATCCAATTTTTCACCGTTGTACTTGTTCGGAGAAAAATAAACATTGAATGACTAAAACCTTACACACTATGCTACCAAAGCCACAACCCTGAAAGTTGGTTTCGCTACATAACTCCGCATAGGAGTAGTCGCTATGATTCTCCTGAATCTAGAGAAAGCGACGATACATCAACGCCAACGCCAAGTCTACGTGACGCGTGGAGTTTGGCGGAGAATAAAGAGTGCTTCTTTATTCGGTAGTACGAACGAGCTAATCGCACAGACTTCGGTTCAAACGGAATACTAATACACTGAGATGGTTTTCATAGGACTAAGGGCTGCGGCATCACTGTGGATGAATGTGTATCTGGAAGATGCTTATTCATAGATGTCTAGCTTCCGGTGCGCGGAATAGGTAAAAAAAGTGACGGTTTCGCCGCAAGGACGATACTATGAATGCGACAGCAATAAATTGAAATGCCCCGCGAACGGCAGGCAGATCTAAACGTGCAGCGCGTTGCTTAAGAGGAAAGAACGCACGGAAAGAACACACACAGGACGAACGCGAACTAATAACGTTCACAACTCAACGCACGAAACGTATACGGACAGGGATATTACATGCGTTAAGGAGACTCCTTCCACTAAAGGACATTCATATAGTGTTATTTTCTGATACTTCTTCGAGCAATGGCGCCATCCCCTTTTAGGACGTCCTGCAAAGGGATTTTCAAAAGACAAATTAATTTAAATTCTCTCTCGTAGCGTACGTTATCTCATGTCACCCACAAGCAATGCTGCGCCCGTTGACATGCTCTTACTAATGGATATACACAGTTTATGGAAAACTAGCACGTTAGACAGACATGCGCAACCAACTGTATCATTACGGATGCATTTATACAAATGGCTCCACAGCTTAAAGACTTTTATCAACAGTTACAGTTCCAGCCAGACAGGTACCCGCTGTTCATGAAATGTCCTGCTTTGATTCCCTTTTAGAACACATTGCTGTTTGAAACTTCTTTCTGTGCAACGCTTAATGTACGCTTGTAGAGGCAACCTTGAGTGTTTCTTTCCCAATGAATCTACTTTACTTCAGTTCATTTATGAATCTACATTGCGAACATTGGTAATAAATGGCATGAAAGAAAAAAAAAGAAGCAAAGGCGTAGCTTTCTGGTAGAACACTTGTTTTGCCACGCAGATGCCTTAGGTTCGATTCTCACTCGCACCGACAGACAGACAGACAGACAGACAAACAGACAGACAGACAATGACCTTTAAATGATCCTGAGGAGTTATTGACTTGACCCCCCTAACGTGGGGCCATTGTAACCGCTTTCCGCGACCATGAAAATTTAATTTTATTTGCATCTTTCTCGTTTTTCGGTAACGGACGAGATGATCGTTTTTTCGCTCACAACAAAGGAGGCCGACGCCGACACCGGAATTTCTGCGAAACGAGCTCTTTAACGCTATCGCATCCGTATGCGCTTATATCCGATCGATGGCTCGATCTTTTTCGATTCTTGAGCAAAAACCCATAGAATTATGAATTGTTCCATGTATTTTATCCCTACCATTATATATCACCAACGACAACCAATACACTTTTTTGTGCAACAGCGCCTTCGGCACTAAATATTTATAATCCATCGTTGGGTAGGACACAAATTGACAAAAGACAAAAAAAAAGCCCCCACCTCCCCGAAGGGAATCGTGAGGAAATACGAATGCATTTCGCGCGCGCTTCACTCCATTTATATATGGTGGTTGTGGTTTGAAGAAGGAAAAGGCGCCTCATTTTCTGCAGCCCGGTCGGGAGCACGGCGCAGCGCTTTTTTTTTTTTTTGCTTTTTCTTGTCTTTTTTAATTTTTTTTTATTTATTTTTTTAATTTTTTTTTTCATATATAGCTCCGCCGAGCTCCGCCGCAGACCGCTTTTAGTTAACGCGCACGCTGCGAATTTTTATTGTTCAACAACGCACAGGAGAAATTTCCCACCGGCACCACCTTGGAGGTCAAGATTCATTGCCATATATACGGGGTGGCCAGTGAACGGTTGTGCAGCGCGAGCAGTCGGTTTTTTCAACCAAGAAACTCGCTAGCAGACGCTGCCTGTGTCGGCGTCGCCAGGCGAGAGGGAGAGAGGGGGGGGAGCGTAGGAGAGGAGAGAGAGAGGTGGGGTGCGCATGCGCAGTGGGAGTGTGGACGCTGCGGGCAGAGATGCCTAGAGAAGAGAGGGGGAGCGTAGGAGAGAAGGAGAGGTGGGACGCGCATGCGCAGTGGGGAGTGTGGACGGCGCGGGCAGGGATGCCTAGAGGAGAGAGGGGGGAGCGTAGCAGGGGAGAGAGGAGGGGAGGCGCATGCGCAGTGAGGGTGTGGTTGCCGCGGGGAGGGATGCCTAGGGGAGAGAGAGGGAGAGAGGAGGTTTTTTTATCTTTACTTTTTTTTTTGAAAGGGTTTGCGCATGCGCAGTAAGGGCGGTCACGCCGTACACCACCACCACCGGATTAAGCTTCGCCATAAGATGCTTCACATCTAACACCTGCCGGCGCGCACACCTCCTCAACCTATCCTCCTCCTCCTCCTCCGCGGACAACGCCAACGCCAACGCCGGATGCCTGACATAGCCCGACTATGAAATGCATTCGCATTTAAAAAAGAAGAGGACAGGACAAGCGCTGGTTTAACAACTAAAATTTTTATTGGAAAAAAAATATATATATATATAATTATATCAGGCACGGGAACGTTAACTGAACCTATATCTAGTTATATTGACTCGTTAATCAAAAACATACCACCCACACATGAGTCTTTCTTGCGTGACACAAACCACTTCCTTCGGGAAATATCGGAGGTAAAATTCCCAGACGGTGCATTTCTGGTGACATTGGACGTTAGCTCCCTCTACACGAATATCCCGCATGACGATGGTATAAGAGCACTTGTAGAATCCTATGGCAACCACAACCCTGACGCATACCCAAGCAAAAGAGTAATTGAAATCTTAACGAGGCTTGTCCTCGAATTAAATAAGCTTTGAATTTAACAATCAATACTACCTTCAAATCAGCGGCACGGCAATGGGCACAAGAATGGCTCCAAACTACGCTAACATATTCATGCACCACATAGAATCCACTTTTCTCTCATCCTGTGATATCAGACCTGTATTCTATAAACGGTACCTCGACGACATATTCATGATTTGGACGGATTCAGAAAACGAACTCCTCAAATTCATAAAAGCATTTAACCAAGCACATCCCAGCATTTCTTTCACACACTCGTACTCTAACACTGAAATAAGCTTCCTTGATGTACACATTCGGATAGAAGATGGTGCGTTGGTTACTAACGTATACAGAAAACCTACGGACCGACAACAATACCTGCACTTCAAAAGTTGCCACCCGCGACACTGCAAGACCAGCATTCCCTATTCCCAAGCACACAGATTCAGAAGACTTTGCTCCCGCACTGATGATTTCCGCAAAAACAGCACACGAATGCGCGAAGTACTCCTCCACCAAGAATATCCGGTAGCTATCATTGATGACGCGATCAAAAAAGCGGAAAATCTGGACCGCCAGACACTACTGCACCAGCAAAAAAGTGCCGACCAACAGCGCAAGAAAAATTTGGTATTAACTTTCACAAGCGACCCACCGAACATAAATAAAGTATTAAAAAAACACTTCAACATATTGGAACAGAGCGAGCGACTATCCAAAATTTTCACCTCTCCTCCGTGTGTGGTATACAGGCGGCCAAAAAGTATCAGGGATCATTTAGTAAATTCAAAGATAGGCACGAAACCTCAAACAGGGTGTCGCCCTTGCGGAAAAGGAAGATGCAAAGTGTGCAAACACATGCGGACAACAACAGTGGCGGAAAGCACCCACTCAGAATTTAAGCACAGGATAAGTGGTGCACTAGACTGCGACTCAGACAACGTAATATACCTTCTGGAATGTGGAATATGCAACATGCAATACGTGGGTCAGACAGGCACACCTTTTAGAATTAGATTCAACAACCATCGGGCACATGTACGTGCCCTGCCCGGTCTTCCACTTTCTAAACATTGTGCGTTGAAAGATCACAGCTTTGACGATATCAGGGTTACACTTTTGGAAAACAATTTTCGAACAACGCGAGAACGAGAGCAACGAGAATCTTACTTCATCTACAAATTCAACACGCTAAAAAACGGAATTAATGAGCACCCAGGCACCCTGTCAACCTTACGATCTTTAAAGGCGCAAACGCCACTCCTTAATTAGTCGCTGGCCCCTTGCCGCCCATCGCGACAACAATATTTCTCCTTGGCGCACGTGTAGGCTTGTGTCTGTAAATATATGGAATTGATTTGCCGTTTCAAGCACAGCCGGCATACACAGATAAGTGGACCCGGATGTCGTACTGTCGTTACACTAACAAGCTTTTTCCTTTACATCTCTTCTCTATTCCTTCTCCAAAAGAGCCAATCCATATAATGAACATTGATGGCGGGGCCACATTACCGGCTCCTTCAGATCGTGCAACCCCGCCGACACTTAAAAGCATGCACTGGAAACCCTCAGTACTCACCCCAACAATTCGACTTTCTGCCGCTTTACAGCGTAAACTTTAAGCACAGGCATTATTAAAAAAGCCGCCCGGGGATTGCACCGGAAAGAGCAATACCAGACGAGCGGGGTCGTCAGACTGTCCACTTAGGTGGAGGTGGGAGTATGTAGTCAATAATAGTATGGCTGCTTAAGCCACCACAATGTTCACGTCAGGCAAAACGGCTCTTCTTTTTTTCTTTTTTCTTTTTTTACCCTCTTGTCATGCCGGTCCTTCTTATTTCGTGCTCGTTTCCCCCCCTCCTCCTCCTCCTTTTTTTTTTTTTTTTTTTTTTTTTTTTTTTTCCCTTTTCACGTTCGTCTTTACCTTTCCGTCTTCCCTCCTGTCCTAACACGGTATATAAGAGACACGTTGTAAATATTGTTATGCCTTGAAAAAGACGGGGTTCCCGTCGAAACGTCGGCAGAATAAACAGTTGTTATGTGAAGGCGCATCTATTTTTATACTTATATATATATATATATATATTCTATATATATATATATATTCTTTTTTTTTTCCAATAAAAATTTTAGTTGTTAAACCAGCGCTTGTCCTGTCCTCTTTTTTTTTTTTGTCTTTTGTCAATTTGTGTCAATATATATATTGTTGCGAAGCTTTGGAACTATAAAGTGGGTCGTCCTCTCCAGCGCGTTCTAGTGAGTCGCCCTCTTCGAAGAGAAAGAGCAACTCGTGCTGAAAGTCGGTCCCCGCCTTGACTGTCGCTGTCCTGCATCGTCGCCGAGGGCCCGCCGAGGACCCGCCTGCATCGTCGCCGAGGGCCGTCTTAACAATTTGGTGGACGTACTGTGCCCTTAAAACAACTTCGGTCCGCATTCAATGATCTTGGAGCTTCGATCCTGTACCGTGCCATATACCATGCCCCAAGACGCCGCTCAGCAAACGCTTCCTCAGGCGCCGACGCCATGTCCCGGTGTCCCCCCGCATCCACGCCCCTCCTATCTTCCCCGGCGCGGATGGCGCCGGTGAATTTATTTCCACCCAAAATTACAACGTCAGCCCCATATACTGCCAAATTGGGAAGCTTATGTGGAAAGATTCATAGACACGCAAGGGGGTTGCAAAGGTTGTTCATAACGTTTGCTCAGTCAAGCATGTTCAGAAGTACACAGGCGTGTTCTTCCGGGGTGGTATATAGAATTCCTTGCACGTGCGGCAGTGTCTGCATCGGACAGACTGCCAGATGTGTTAATATCTGGCTGCGCGAGCATGATAATTTTTTGAAAAGAGTGGTTTCGTCTCACCTCGCCAGCCATTGCCGCGACTGCGGCTGCACGCCTTCGTTTGCGAAAGCCTCGATCATCAATTGCCATCATAATCAACGCACACATAAAAAAATTGAAGGACACTTTGTACATTCCAAAGTGTGTTCGGCGAAAGCGTGTGGCCATTCCACTGATTATGCCATGTCTTTTTCTTTTACACTCTCAGCGGGATAAGACACAAACCGAATGGGTGCGTGTTTTCTTCTTTAATTTTTTACCGCGAATCGCAGCGAGACGCGAGACTCATCTTCCTCCGTTCGGAATGCGTTAGTATTTTCTCGCGCTTTGCGCATCGTGCAAACGCCATCCGCGTTCCAGCTCTTAAATTGACGGACCCTTTGTAAATTGGAAAGTGTATTCCGTGAATGCCTGGGTCCATTGAGACGGCGTCGGTCAGAATGATTGCAAACTCTGGGCACGGCGAGGCTACGCAGGCAAAGCGCGAGCGCTATAGAGTCCGACGCGACCGGCGTCCGTCTGCGCATCCCGGCGGCCACCTTGGCTCCGTGCCAGAGCTCGGATAGGACGGACGGACGGACGGACGGACAGACGGATGGATGGACGGACGGACGAACAGACAGACAGACGGATGGACAGACGGACGCCGGACGGAGGTCGGACGGACACCGGGACGGACATGAGCATGAGACATTAAAGGCTTTCGCCTTAAAGATTACACCATCTCTCGCTAAAGGGAGCCATGTGTAGATGCGAAGCAGCGGGCGCTAACGCTTACACTGGCGGCGGCGTTGACGCTGGCGCTCATCGCCGCGTTGCCCAGGAGAGAAACCTGGGGGGCGCAAAGCACGCAGTGATCGACCGGTGTTTCCTACTGGAACATCCCAATCGCTGCAAATGGGCAATGAGAGACAGAAGACTCGGACTGGACACAGAGACCCGCAGTCCGCTTTTAGTTAACGCGCACGCTGCGAATTTTTTATCGTTCGGACAACGCACAGGAGAAATCTCCCACCGGCACCACCTTGCAGGTCAAGATCCTATTGCCATATGTACGGGGTGTCCAGTGAACGGTTGTGTATCGCGAGCAGTCGGTTTTTTCAACCAAGAAACTCGCTAGCAGACGCTGCCTGCGTCGGCGTCGCGAGGCGAGAGAGGGGGGAGCGTAGGAGAGGGGAAGACGCGCATGCTCAGTGGGGTGTGGACGCCGCGGGCAGGGATGTCTAGAGGAGGGAGGGGGAGCGTAGGACGGGAGAGAGGGAGGGGACGCGCATGCGCAGTGAGGGTGCGGCCTCCGGGGGAAGGGATGCCTAGAGGAGAGGGAGGTGGATAGGAGGTTTTTTATTTTTATTTTTTTTAATGGGTTGCCGCATGCAGAGGGGGGTGTGGACGGACGGACGGAGGGACGGACGCCGGACGGACACAGGATGGACGGACGCCGGGCGGACGTGAGCATGAGACATTAAAGGCTTTCGCTTTAAAATAGCTGAGGCATACCACATGCCGAAGTGTGATAGCTGTGGCATTAGTCAGCCATCTGTTTCATTATCAGAACAAGAAATCCGCTTCATTGATCGGTTTTAGTCTGGCGTGGTGCATGTTTTTTTAGATGCGAAGCATCTTATGCTTGGCGCTGTGTCCGTCCCTCCCGCGTCCCGCGTCCGTTCACTGTCATAAATTAGGGAAGCAGCCACTATACGAACCAGAACACTGCAGTACAAAAAAATTACACCATCTCCCGCTAAAGGGAACCATGTGTAGATGTGAAGCAGCGGGCGCTAACGCTTACACTGGCGGCGGCGTTGACGCTGGCGCTCATCGCAGCGTTGCGCAGGAGAGAAAACTGGGGAGGCGCAAAGCAGGCAGTGATGGAGCAGTTTTTCCTACTAGAACATGCCAATTGCTGCTAATGGGCAATGAGAGACAGAAGACTCCGACTGGACACAGAGACCCGCACTCCACTTTTAGTTAACGCGCACGCTGCGAATTTTTATTGTTCAACTACGCACAGGAGAAATCTGCCACCGGCACCACCTTGGAGGTCAAGATACATTGCTATATATACGGGATGGCCAGTGAACGGTTGTGCAGCGCGAGCAGTCGGTTTTTTCAACCAAGAAACTCGCTAGCAGACGCTGCCTGCGTCGGCGTCGCGAGGCGAGAGAGGGAGGAGCGTAGGAGAGGAGAGAGAGGGGGGTGATACGCATGCGCAGTGTAAGTGTGAACGCCGTGGGCAGGGATGCGTAGAGGAGAGAGGGGGGGAGCGTAGGAGAGGAGAGAGAGGGGGGACGCGCATGCGCAGGGGGGAGTTAGACGCCGCGGGCAGGGATGGAGAGAGGGGGGGGAGTGTAAGAGGGGGAGAGAGGAAGGGAGGCGCATGCGCAGTGTGGGTGTGGTTGCCGCGGGGAGGGATGCCTAGAGGAGAGAGAGGGGGAGAGGAGGTTTTTTATTTTTATTTTTTTTAACTGTTTGCGCATGCGCAGTAAGGGTGGGCACGCGGCACACCACCACCACCACCACCGGATTAAGCTTCGCCATAAGATGCTTCACATCTAATAAGGCTTTCAACCACCCCCCATAGTCATTAGAGTCAAGGCCGGCAGCACAGAGTGGCTGCTTAGCAATGGCTAGGCAGGTGGTGGGTGCCAGCAAAGAATAGCGCGCACTACCAGTGGTGTCTGTCGCCCACGCTCACCCCATTCCTTGATCTTGCTTGCATGTTCTTGCGGGGGGCTTTGTCCACCCCTCCTTCCCGTGTCCCACACCCCCGTCTCTCTCCACTCCTACGCTCCCCACCTTTCTCTCCTCTAGGAATCCTCTACTCTACGGAGCGGCGCCCGCGTCCCGTTGACTCCATTCCTTGATCTTGCTTGAATGTGCTTGTGGGGGCTATGCCTGTCCCTCCTTCCCGCGTCCCACACCTCCTCTCCTCCGCTCCCCCCTTCTCTCCTCTTGGAATCATCTACTTTGCGGAGCGCCGCCCGCGTCCCGTTGACGACATTCCTTGATCTTGCTTGGATATGCTTGCGGGGGGCTTTGTCCGTCCCTCCTTCCCGCCTCCCACACCCCCCACAGCGCATGCGCATCCCCTCTCCCTCTCTCTCCTACGGTCCTCCCCGTCCTCTACTCTACGGAGCGGCGCGCACGACAGGTGGTGCGACAGCTGCATACTCCGCCTGGGGCGCCACGGTAGTTCCGCGGTATCAAAATGACGGTGTGCGCGCGCCTCATTCTCTCTCCTGTGCATCGCCGCGATGAGCGCCCGGGCCGCTGCCACGAATCGGGAGCGGCGACATTTCTCCCGCTCAAGCCAGCCATCTCCTCGCTGCTTCGCGTCCACACATGGTTCTCTTTAGCGGGAGATGGGGAATATATATATATATATATATATATATATATATATATATATATATATATATATACATATATATATATATATATATATATATATCATTTTTCCAATAAAAATTTCAGTCCTTAGACCAACGCTTGTCCTGTCCTCTTTTTAGATGCGAAGCATCTTATGCTCGGGACTCTGTCCGTCCCTCTCCCGCGTCCCGCGTCTGGCCACTTTCATGAAGTAGGGAAGCACCCATTATGCGAACCAGAACACTGTAGTAATATGAAGGCCGTCAACCACTATCACAGTCATCAGAGTCATCGCCGAGAACGTAGAGAGGCTGCTTAGCAATGGCTAGGCAGGTGGTGTCTGTCGCCCAGGTTGACCCCATTCCTTGATCTTGCTTGCATGTGTTTGGAGGGGGCTTAGTCCGTCCCTCCTTGCGCGTCCCACAACACCACAGCGCATGCGCGTCCCCTCCCCCCTCTCTCCTCTAGGAATCCTCTACTCTACGGAGCGGCTCCCGCGTCCCACACCCCCCACAGCGCATGCACGTCCCCTCTCTCTCCTCTGCTACGGTCCCTCGTCCTGTCCTCTAGGAATCCTCTACGGAGCGGCGCACACGACAGGTGGTGTGACAGCTGCATACTCCGCTGGGGGGCGCCGCGGTAGTTCCTAGGTGTGAAAATAAAGGAGCGCGCGCGCGCGCGTCATTCTTTCTCCTGTGCAGCGCCGGGACCACTGCCGTGAAATGAGAGCGGCGACGTTCCTCCGGCTCAAGCTGATTATCTCCCCGCTGCTTGGCATCCAAACATGGTTCCCTTTAGCGGGAGACGGGGAAGTTTTTTGTCTTTTGTCAGTTTATGTGCTACCCAACGATGGATAAGTTCCAACTCGCCCACCTCTCAGATCTACTACGATATATAGAAGAGCTGACAAATAGAACAGTGCGTGAATGATCGTCCGCATCATCGCCATAATCCCACTTTCTAGCGGTAGCTGATTCAATTTTGTCCCTTTCATTACATTTTGTTTCACCAGCCCTCGCACCCTCGTCATCGCTTTCCAATCCTTTGCAGCCCATTCGACCTCTCTGACTGACCGCCTTAATCGTCTCCTATGCATTACATGGCCTGTTCAGCTATAGTGCCTCTCTGAGTCATCTAGAATATTTGTTAGCCATATTTGGTGCGGGATTATGGTTACATATTGTCCACCTTCGCTGAAGCACAGTGAGCAGCGGCCCTCCTCCCAATGGGCATATCGCATTTGTTCCTGGGCCGCGCTTTGAGATATCTTTTAGATGCGAAGCATATGATGCTCGGAACTGTGTCCGTCCCTCCCCCGTCCGGCGTCCCGTGTCCCATGTCCCGCGTCCGGTCACTTTCATGAAGTAGGGAAGCAGCCACTATGCGAACCAGAACACTGTAGTACAATAAGGCCGTCAACCACCATCACAGTCATGAGAGTCATGGCAGAGAGCACAGAGTGGCTGCTTAGCAATCGCTAGGCAGGTGGTGGGTGCAAGCAAAGAATAACGCGCTGTACCGGTGGTGTCTGTAGCCCACGTTGACTCCATTCCTTGAGATTGCTTGCATGTGCTTTCGGGGGCTTTGTCCGTCCCTCCTTCCCACGTCCCACAGCTCCTCTCCTACGCTCCCCACCTTTCTCTCCTCTAGGAAACCTCTACTCTACGGAGCGGCGCCCGCGTCCCGTTGACTCCATTCCTTGATCTTGCTTGCATGTGCTTGCGGGGGCTTTGTTCGTCCCTCCTTCCCGCGTCCCCCCACCCCCACAGCGCATGCGCGTCCCCTCCTACGCTCCCTTCTTTCTATCCTCTAGAAATGCTCTACTCTACGGAGAGGCGCGCACGACAGGAGTTGCGACAGCTGCATACTCCGCTGGGGGGCGCCACGGTAGTTCTGCGGTATGGAAAATGACGGAGCGCGCGCGCCTCATTCTCTCTCCCGTGCAGTGCCGCGATGAGCGACCGGGCCGCTGGCGCGAATCGGGAGCGGCGACGTTTCTCCCGCTCAAGCCACCCACCCCGCTGCTTCGCATCCATACATGGTTCCCTTGAGCGGGAGATGGGGAAGTTTTTTTTTATAGGTGTTGGAGGGAAATGTTTTTCGTTTTGTTTTTAGTTCCGTCTTGTTGCTTTTCTGGAACGGAAAAAAAATGTTCTATAACGGTTCTTAACGGTTTGTACTTGTATGCAATATTTTGAAGTTAATGTGACGGTAAAAGCGGAAGATTTGTGGTGTAGGTATTCGCCGAACTCTGAGACAGGGGTAAAACATGCTGTTGCCACGTTCTTAAAAAGAGGCGCAAGTAACTGTACTACGAATTCCTGCCAACTAGCGCAAAGCAGTACCCTACTGAGCTACTGCACTTCATTTTTCTCAGAAGTAAGTAACGATTTTTCTGAGCAAGTTCAATATTTCGTGTCAAGGGAGTGAGCATGATCTCAGAAGCAGGCCGTCATCGAGTGTTCTGCATCGCTAAGTTTTCCCGTCAACCATAAAACGATAAAAAGTATTTCGGGTTTCTTTCGGAACGAATAGGTAACGTTACGGTTACGTTTTCATTCCTGTGAAAGATGATTTTTTTTCCTTTTTTCTTTTTTGGTTTTCGTTCGCTCCGGTACACTCTTTATATATATATATATATATATATATATATATATATATATATATATATATATATATATATGAAATCAAGAGTTTGACGAAAGCTCGTCTGGTCGGGAATAATCATGTTTAAAAGGTAAAAGCAAGACGCCGACCAAAAAGCACTTTAAAAAAATAACACGACGTTTCGGCCCGTACGGGGAGCCGAAATATATATATATATATATATATATATATATATATATATATATATATATATATATATATATATATATGGTTTACTTTTCACACACGAAGTGCCGTCGCGGGGTTCGTTACGGTTTTTAGACATTAACCTTACGATAGGGCGCGATCATGTTTGCTGGGAGTATGCGCCGCGGGCCCAGAAAGAGTTATTACCCTATCGGTCGGCTCATTCTAAAACGGTCAAAAGGGCGGTAGCTAAGCTTTGTTTGGGGTCCGCTTTAGCGAAGTCATGCCCACACTCAATGCGGTCGAGCTTTGACAAGCAAGTGTGTCGGTTAATGTCAGCTGGCTATCCATGTGCCGTGATTTTTTCTGTGGCCGAGGCCTTGTTGCGGAAAGCTAAGCAGTCAATGACCGGAAATGTAAGCCCCCCAGAAAAGAGACCGGTAAAGCCTGTCGTGGTGCCGTACGTTCATAAAGTTGCGCACCATGCGAAAAAAGTGGCGAACCGTCATAAGGTGCCGGTTGTGTTCTCCGCTCCGAAGAAGCTGGCCCGGTTGTGCTCGCGTGTTTCGCGTGGTGGAGAAAAAAGAGCTTGCCAGAAAAAACATGGTAGACAATTTCGTTAACTGTTGTACCGGGGTTGTCTATGATATCCCTTTGACCTGCGGTAAGGCATATATAGGCCAGACGGGTCGTTGCATTAATGACCGGGCGGCGGAACATTCTCGAGCTGTGAAGAGTGGGGGGTACAAATTTGGCAGAGGATTGCGCAAGTTGCGGAGCATGTGAGCCGAAACTGAGTGAGATAAAGATACTGGGTAGGGGTAGGGATCAGATGGCAAGGGAGTTGCTTGAAGCGTACCATATCAGGAAGCGAGGGGGGTATGTGCGTCAGTGACACATCGGTGAAGCTTTTCAAGGCAGAGGCTGAGTATCTTGATAATTTTTTGTGAAGTGAAAACGTGTGTTGACAATGCATTTGACTGAGTGCGCATGTGTGTTTTTTTCTGGATATATTTGCGGGCGAAGCCTCAAATAAAGTTAGATGAAAGTAGCGCTTGTCCTGATTGTCTCGCTCTTGTGATTGTTATTCTGTGCGCTCAAGTTTCCCGTCAAAAAAAAAAAATATATATATATATATATATGTATATATATATTATATTGCGTGAAGCCTTGCCCTTTAGGCAGAATCCTTTAGGTGCATAGGCAATAGGCACATGGTCACTTTTGGTTTTCAGCGTGGAGCGTGATGTGAATGTCGCGTGTCAAGTGATTCAGTCGACGGCTTGCCCGTCTTTCCACCGCCAACCAACTAACTGAAAGCGACATTCTTGGAATACTTGCAAAACTGATCGTATCAGAACACGGCACCTGGATTGTCGCATACTGCGAGATGCTCATTCATGTTTATAGTAGCACATATATACTTCGAAGTGTAGTAGAGCAGCACCTCTACACAGCTAATCCATGGTCATTTGACATTATAGGTTCGACAGGGAGCTTTTATATCAATACGCCAAACGAGACACATAATACTAGCTGCTCTTGTTAGTGAAACGTAAGTTCATGTATTGTGGGAATTCATGGCACCCGCACCAGTCGCACGACGCCATTTTCCATGGGAGAGTTCTCAAGTCCCTCTCCTCCCGGCTGGATGGTTGTCAGCTGGTGATAAATCGCCGTCACTTCGTTGCCACCCCGCCCCTCGAAGATTTAACACGGTGTCCCACTGGCCTAATTTTGGCGGGATTTGGGCCTCGCTCGCGCTCGCCCGACAACTGGGGGGCGCGAGACGGGGTTCGAGGAGACCCCTTCGGGACCTCGGAAGGGTGTGTATGGGTTCTGGCCTCTACGGCTGGCGGCGATCCTTTATCCTTTGTTCTACGTCGCCAACCGGTGGTTCCTGTCGTCTCGTCGGGGCCCCGGCCTTGATCGGAGCGAGCTCCTTTCCGCTGTCTCGAAGTCTCGACGCAGCGCCTCGCGATCGTGCACCGTATGTTTCTCTTAACTGTCCCTATGTATGTTCTGTTTCCTCTGCTTGAGGTCCGCGATCGCGGAAGCGCTAGACGAAGGGTAGATTGGCGCTTCAAACTTGTTTTTTAGATGTGAAGCATCTTATGGCGAAGCTTAATCCGGTGGTGGTGGTGGTGGTGGTGGTGGTGGTGGTGGTGTGCCGCGTGCCCACCCTTACTGCGCATGCGCAAACAGTTAAAGAAAAAATAAAAATAAAAAACCTCCTCTCCCCCTCTCTCTCTCTCCTCTAGGCATCCCTCCACACGGCAACCACACCCCTCACTGCGCATGCGCCTCCCTTCCTCTCTCCCCCTCTTACACTCCCCCCTCTCTCCATCCCTGCCCGCGGCGTCTAAACTCCCCCTGCGCATGCGCGTCCCCCCCTCTCTCTCCTCTCCTACGCTCCCCCCCTCTCTCCCTCTACGCATCCCTGCCCACGGCGTTCACACCTCCCACTGCGCATGCGTGTCACCCCCTCTCTATCCTCTTCTCCGCTTCCCCCCTCTCTCGCCTCGCGACGCCGACGCAGGCAGCGTCTGCTAGCGAGTTTCTTGGTTGAAAAAACCGACTGCTCGCGCTGCACAACCGTTCACTGGCCATCCCGTATATATGGCAATGGATCTTGACCTCCAAGGTGGTGCCGGTGGAAGATTTCTCCTGTGCGTTGTTGAACAATAAAAATTCGCAGCGTGCGCGTTAACTAAAAGCGGAGTGCGGGTCTCTGTGTCCAGTCGGAGTCTTCTGTCTCTCATTGCCCATTAGCAGCGATTGGCATGTTCCAGTAGGAAACACTGCTCCATCACTGCCTGCTCTGCGCCTCCCCCCAGTTTTCTCTCCTGCGCAACGCTGCAATGAGCGCCAGCGTCAACGCCGCCGCCAGTGTAAGCGTTAGCGCCCGCTGCTTCACATCTACACATGGTTCCCTTTAGCGGGAGATGGTGTAATTTTTTGCTTGTTTGTTTGTTTGTTTGTTTTATAAGTGCGCCATTCGCGGCTACTAAGAATATATTATTGACCAACACCTCCACCACTTGTGACGTAGTACTTTACACGCCTTTAACACGCCTTGAAGACGTGGCGAACAATACACACCCGAGGCGCGCAACAATCTCAAGATGTGTCCCCCACAAGCGATGAATATGAACACCATGTGATGATGAACATGTATAGGTGGTGAAGAAGTGCCTGGTAAATGCCGACAATATTTTGTAACCTCTAATTAGCTGATTGGTATCCTGCATAATTGTTACGTACGATTGCTTGTATCGAATCATTGATCTCATTGTACTAAATCCCTAATAAACCACCCAGTTGGATAGTGACGCGTGGGGTCTCCCTTGCTGCGCGCGTGGGCTCACCATCCCTTCGCAGTGATGGTCCGAGCTCGCGTGCGCAGCAGTGCGGACGGTGCACAGCGCGACGAGACAAACGAGGACGCGGCACCCTGCAGGAGCTCGCAGTGCTCGGACTCGCGGTGGTGCGTGGCGCGTACGGCTAAGAGAAGCGAGGCCGTGCGTTCCTGTGGCCCGATAATGGCAATTAACTACAAATAGGTAAACTAAGCGAGGCAAGAAAGCACCACAGTATTCAGCGAACAAGAGCACCCTTCAAACAAAAGTGCATCGAAATGCAGTCCAATATTCGGCTTCATGAAGGAGTTCAAATTAAAAGAATCGACATGAACTTTCATATGAATGATAACAAAATATGCTTACGTTTATTTCCTAAACAGCAGCAGGTATTACATAAAAGTGTTCTGACAGATAAAGTGCTCGATGATAAGATGAGTAAAACAAAGACGACTTTTATAAACTTTGCGACCTAAGCATCGTCTTGTCAGTCCCTCAAGTTATTATATACATTATGTAAACACACTCTCCTATCTCATCGTAACGATATCTTTGCGTTTTCGTTATAAGGCGAATTCTATGCCGCGCAGCGCAACGCAGCAGGACTTTTGCTCGCATTGAATACTGAAAAACGGCAGAAAGGGGAACGCAGAAGCTTGCAATGAAAAAAATCACTAAGCAAGGGTTGTTTGCTCGAGGCAACGTTTCGGCTTGAGCAAGAAAACCAATTGGAGTTAAGCCCTCCTTCCAGGAATTTCTCACCTACCCTTTTTAAGTGGTGCTTCCTCTGACAAACGTGATTCAACGAAACGTCTTACCCCACCTCCACCCCCCACGCTTTTCCTTTTCTTTCTTTTAATTCACGGAATACCTCTCCCCTTTTTATTCACACAAATCGTCACGGCGGCCTTTCCCCCTCCTGCACCCCTGCATCCACATGTGCCTTCTCCTCCTACTTTATTTGGATTGTGTGAGAGAGGTTACGAAGCATATACACACCAGCGCTCAGGAAATCAGTTCTAGCATTCAAGGAGACAAGTCCACTTCTCTAAACGTCGGCTCGAGCACACAACCCCTAGTTTACGGATCCTTTTCACCTTGAATACTATTATAGTTAGTGCCATAGTTCCACACAAGAAACCTCCCTGCCTTTCCTTGCTTATCCATTTCTCCCTTACACACACCAGGGCATGTATATAGCATTGGGGAACGTTTCTACAGAAGTCCCCCCTCCCAACACCTCTCCTTCCTTCCCGCTTGACCATCGACCTTAACCTGCCCATTAAGTCGTGTTTTCCAATTTTACGTCGGCTTTTTATCTGACTTCCCCAACCATAATAGTTACAAATAATTTTCCTTGGGGCACGCACCCGGGGCAGACCATCAAACTACGACGCACCGGACCCAGAAGTCTTAGTACAAGGAGTCCTAATACCGCAAGTTGACTGGCTTCGACTCCATATACATAAGGACGGGTCCGGCTCCGCTACACTACCCCGGCTGCAGAACACCGTGTCACAGCTCACTTACCTAATCTAAAGGGCGGCTAACCACCGCAGTGGCTTCAAAGAGCACAACACCTTAAAAATGATACAAGCCGTCCTTTACAGCCGCATAACGTACGGAACTGCTTACCTCAACCTGAAGACAGCGGAGAAACAGAAACTAAGTCTGCTGATACGAAAGGCTGCGAAGCTTGCCCTAGGACTGCCCCCAGTCGCCTCCACTGACAGATTGCTTCGCATGGGCGATCACAATACGTGGGAAGAACTCGCTGAAGCACACTTCAATAACCAGGTCGAGAGACTCAAGCTCTCACCCACAGGGCGAGCTGTTCTTCGACGCATAGGATACGGAACCACCCTAGAACCCGATGAAGAATCAAAGGACAAGATACCGTCACAGCTCCGAGCATGCCTGGAAGTTCAGAGGATTCCTCGCAACATGCATCCTCGACATAGCCTAGCAATGCGGCTCGCCAGGGTAAACATGGTCAGGAATAACCACCGCAATGACCCGCAGGCGCGATACGTGGACGCAGTCAAGTATGCGGGACGTAACGCCTTCGCGATTACCGTCACAGATTACAAGGGCACGGCACTGGCATCGGCCACCATCCTCGCCACACGTGCGGACACAGCTGAAGAGGCCGCTATAGCACTCGACGACCAGACGAGCGAGGATCCCATCGTGGTCTTCACGGACTCACAAACAGCGGCACGGAACTACCTGAAAGGCAGGGTCTCCACGGTGGCGATAAAGGTACTGAAGCGCTTGGACACTCCTCCGCCCTACACATGCATCGTATGGGTTCCGTGTCCCGAAGGTCTCGAGGGGAATGAAACGGCACACACCGCGGCCCGCGAATGCGTCAATCGGGCCTCCCCGCAACGAGATCCGAGGTACCTCCCCGCAGAAGAACACCAGCAGAACAAAGAGAACCCGTACGCCTAGCATATCATGCATTACTGCAATATTATCGGCTCGAACGCAGGTTATACCCTCCGCCACATCCAAAACTCACAAGAGACGAAAGCACCGACTACAGGCGCCATCAAAGCAACACGTTCATCTATGGCATCCGATTGCACTATATGAGACCAACGCCGCACGGTTACATCGGCCCACACAGCAATGTGGCAGACACTTTGGCACACCTCCTACTGCAGTGCAAAGCAAGCATCCTAGCGCTACAAGCAGCAGCAACAGACGCGCACCCAAACCTCCTCAGTGATTCGTGGGAGGCTGCGATCTCTCAGCTGGACCTGGACAACCAGCGTCAACTCGTCGCTCGAGCCCGGCGGGCGGTCCAGGCCAGAGGGTTCCTGGAATAAGGGACCCTCCCACATTCACTCACAAGCCTTTATACAATAAATGTTTTCGCTCTCTCTCTCTCGCCAACATTTACTCAAGTTTTAGTTTGATAGCCTTGTTGCCCGCAATGAGTTCAAATATTGTGCCAATAATTTACAATGCTTGACATTGTCAGCACGCTTCATGTAACGTTGGCTCCACGTAATCACCCTGTTTTGCTTTCCCTGTGTCGCTGCTTTCATTACGGTTGTTCATCTCTCCAAGCTTAGCGCATCCGAAGACAAGCCTTTCTGGTTAAGATATCAGGAGTGGCACTTCCTTTTCTATCTCATCGCATAACTGATGCCTTTCTCTCCTCCTCCGAAATACAGTCACTTACGCTCTTTGTTTGTTTGTTACAAGAGAGTAAAAATTACTAATAGAAGGGTCATTCCGCGCCAACTGTCTCAACCATGCGCTCGTCCAAAAATCGATTTCTATAAAATAATCCGAGAAAATTACACACAAATAGACATTAGTTCTACAGTACTTTCCTGAAATATTTTGAGAGGTAAAAATTTTTCGCGCACGTGACCACCATTTGAAATTCACGAAATGGTGGAAAAGCAGGTACGAAAAGAAAATTTCCTATAAATTGACCATTTCGCGAATTCTTTCAACACTTGCTTTTTTGCCTTTTCCAAGCATCGTGCTTTTATTATATAGAACAGGTCCTTATGGTAGCGTTCTGTTTAACACTCCCTAGCGATTCGGCAAAATTGAGTAAATTGTAGCGTTTTCTGGAATTTTTTCTACACAAGATCATTATTAATAAAATGCATAAATTTCTTTATCAAACTCTCCATAAAACGTTCTATTTTCTGGTGTTTTTGCTTTGGCTGTGTGCGGCGCATAGGTTCTAAAATAAAATTCTGAACTTCGGAAAAAACGCCACTTTGGCCTACGTTGAGACGTCTGTATCACCCTAAGGTGGTCTAAGAAATCAGCAGAAAAGTGCATACGTTTGAGAATCCTAGCAACTTTGTTCACAGAAAGTATAATCGAAGCAATGTTTTGTTTTAGTGGAGGAAAAAAATTTTGAACTTCAGTTCCACCATTGAATTATTTCGCTGTGCGAGTAATGCAACTTCAGGATTTTATTTTAGACCCTATTGGCCGCACAGAGCCAAAAAAAAAACTTCAAGAAATAGTACATTTTATGTAGAGTATGATGAAAATAATTTATGCATATTATCAATAATTGTCTTTGGTAGAAAAATTCCTAAGCACACCTCTCCCCCAATAAACAAAAAAGAACGAAGTCACGTGCCACACAATATAAACACAATAGCGACCGCAGACGGTGGCGTTCTTAGGACATTGGGCTTTGTCCACATCCTTTGTTTCTGCACGGAACCGCTGTATTCCTGTTTTTCCGGTAGACGACACTTCACTTATTCCTCCGGCGTGAGCGCGCCCTGCCGTCTCCCCATCTCTGGTTTCTTGCAGTACTTTAACGCGCGTATCGCAGTTTTAGGCTATACGTACCATCTACGACGTCATATTACAGCGGGACAGCCTCCCTACGCTGACAAAAGCGCCGTCGTGGTCACATCCATCTGTCGCAACCACAGCTGTAAGCCGGCCTCCGGCATCTGCGACGCACGCGAAATATCACGGCTCGAGCCGAAAACTAAAAAAAAAAGAAGAGAGAGAAAACTAGCTTAAGTACGAGTAAACAAGAAGAGAAGACAACATACACACGCTGCGTGTGCCTGTCCAGCGTGTGTCTGTCGTCTTCTCTCCTTGTGTACACGTCATTAGGCTGGTTTTCTTTTCTTCAAGCATATACCAACAGGCCCAGCAGCATTCCTCCTCCGGAATCTTGCCCAGCCATTGTGCGTGTCAGTCAGGTATACTCTACCACAAAGCCACACCAATGCTCAAAACTGCTTCAGAAAAAGGCCCTCTTCCGGCGTCATGTGGGCGCAAAGTCAATGTGGTTGCAGGGTTCGGTTACCTGCATTTTTGTAATAAGGTAATAAATAGTAGATATGTGCTCCTATGACTCAGCAAGCTACATTGAAGGGATACGCGACACCTTAGCAATACGTCGACAACCGCTACTGTTGACGTGAGCTTCGTTTCGACAAAACTGACTCCTGCGGTCTAACGTGAGTGCCGATGTTTCGGGAGACAATTAGCTACCTTTTAAGTCGTCATTACACTCTACGGGCAAGGCATGCCTAAAAGATATACGGAAAACTACTCAAAGTACACAAATACGCCTATCCATGTTCTACGCTTGGACAAAGGCAAAAAACAAATGTGGTAGGCCTATAAGTCACACTGAGTGCTCTGCATGGAAATCAACTCTCACAATGCATGGGATCGGCCGGAATTTATTGTGCTTGGCTTAGTTATTGTTTTTTCAGTACGTAAAGCAGTACCAGCGTTGTTGATTGTTGAAGACGTGAATGAATAAGCTCAATTTTAAACAGTGTGTCCCTAAGGGCAACAGAAATCAAAATGACGGTAATTATAGCGGCTCACCTTTAAAAGCAGTGCTGGGGTGCTATGCAGGATGGTCCGAGCTTCTCAGGCACACGAGTTTGCTCCGAGCTCGCACTGCGGTGGTCATGGCACAAAGATAGCGTGGAGCGCGTGATAGCAGCACTGACAAAAACGGCTACATGAACGAGCGTGGCGTCAAAAACGCATGTGGGGCATCTGCGGCGGTAATCAAAGAAACACCTGCGTGCGAACATGTCAGCGCCACCACTCAGTCCACATTTCAACAGTGCAGCGACGTCAGCGTAACTGTCGCGCTATCTTTTTGCCAACTCAGCATTGCGCCTCCCACAGGCGTGTTCGTGGGCGTTCTTCCACTTTCGGCATGTTCTTTCGTTCCACCCGCAGCATGGAAATTTCCACTCTCGAAGGCAAGAAGGGTGCACACACTACACTCTCGTGCAGCTCGTTTCGCTTCTATGAAATATTGCGGATAAATATACGGACAGGTTGTCACCAGGGGCGCTCGCATCATTGCGGCAACGCGGCTGTGAGTGGTACGTCGTGAGCGCGGTGAAATTGAATGCGAGACATCGCAGCCACGTGATGATATAACTTTTATTTCTTCGTGCGTGTGTGCACAGTCTGCGCGATAAAGCTGATAGATGAATCATGCCGCTCGCTGGCGTTGCGGCGTGAGCACTGCTCGTTGGAAAGCGCAAACGCGGTGGGTGGACCCGATCTTCACCGCGGGCGTCTGTCAATCAAACTGATTGACGCGTGAACTCGGGTACAAACTCGTTGATTCTGAGAAGGCCCCAGTTCAACTCGTGACTGTCATGGTGCCGGTGTTACTGTCAAAGGTTTCATGCGGTGGACGCTAAGCAGTAGCTTCTTTGCATATAAAATAATTTGGTCAGCCTTTACTACTTGTGCAAGGCTGGAGCCATAGAGGAGCTTGTGATCACCTAGCTTCTTCCAGCGTTTTAAGTCGGTCGTCTACTCAGTCTGCTCGGTATACGCTTCGGTGTAAAGAACGCATCAGCTCCGTCCTAATTTTGATTATACTAATTAGGCAGGACTTAATTACCAATATATTGAACATTTTTGTCTAGATTGGTAAGGTTTTAATTAAAACGACAATAATCACCTCGGATGCAATTAGCATGATCTTGATTAGTATGTAGCTAATTAACATAAACCTAATTCGCATGATCTTGATTAGCATCATATTATTAAGGAGTAATTAGGATGATTTTACTTAGCGTGCTTATAATTAACGTCGCGTTAATTAGCCTGGTATTAGTCAGCACGGTCATAGCTTTACATGGCTTCATTAGCATGGTATTAGTAAGGTATGGCTTCATTAGCTCGATCTTAGCATGCCTTGGCTTAATTAGCTTGTTCGTAGCATCTCTTGACTTATTTAGCTAGGTGTACCGCCTAGCCACTTAGCTAATCAGCCGGGCGCACGTCCTCGGGCAGCGAGCACACCATGAAGGGATGAAGAGGGCGCGCGCCAGTCGAGCAACGCGCAAGAATGAGCAGGCTGACCATGATGATTGTACACGTGGCCTCGGGCTTAGCTACGGTCGCGATATTGTAATGTGCTCGGCCGGAACTAATCTCAGAGGCCACCGTGCTAATTATTCTAAAGGATACTTAGTACAGACATTAAAAGCTTCAAAACGAATTTAAACAGCCCCTGCCTTTAAAAAAATATCATCAGTAAACCTTTTTGGCACTTTTAATGCATGGGTGCACTTCTGCACTCAGTGGAACGACAAACAAATGAAAGAAGCCTCTGATTTGAAAACACCGCCCAATTTTGTCGACCGTCCTTGACGTGACGCTGCGTTCCATCGTAACCAATGGAACGCAGCGCGCGCTGAAGGGTGGATCTGACCTTTTCGTACTGTTGGCTCGTTCAAAAGGGGGGTGTCGCCAGAGCTCGGAAAGATCCCGAGTTTTTCGCCAAGCTCGGGCCATACTGCATAGCGCCCCTGGTAGGGTCGAGGTCTGCCG